>CANYBF012320159.1:0-20545 GCA_948192965.1 Dalechampia spathulata | reverse complement strand
AACCTAAATTATAAGTTATTATTTAATTAGTTTTTATTCTTCATAAATATTTATTATTACATAATTAATTTACTTAATTGATAAATTTTTATTAATTTAACCTTTCCATACTTACAATAAATAATTAACCTAAACTAATTAAATAATTAACCTAAACTAATTAAATAATATAACTATTATAGCTTAAGATAAGTTAAGTATTATTAATTAAATTATTACATATTAATAATTAATGAAAATAATTATTCTATACAATTAATTCAAATAATTTTTAATTTAATTAAACTAATTTTAATGATATAAAAAATTAAATTAATATTATCATAAAACCTAATTTTATTAAACTGACATTGAATTGAATAAATAATATAATAAATTTGGAAAAAAAACTAACCTATTGATTGGGCGGCAGTAGCAGCAAGGATAAAAGGAACCAGCAGTAGAAGGAAACCAGTAGCAAAGAATGAAGGAAAGGCACAGCAGCAGCGCAGAGGAGAATAAGGAAGAATAAAGGGAAAGTAAGAAAAAATGGTCAGAAGGAAATGAAAAAATAAGGAAAGTTATTAAAAAAAAAAAGGGCTTTAAGCCCAATAACTTCAGCCCTCAGCCTCCCGCCTCCAGCCTGCAGCCTCTCACTACTACTCAAAACCACTACACCTCTCGAACTCCCTATCCTCTTCCCAACCCAAGCCGAGGCTTCAGCCCCCTCAAGCCCCAGTTGTTACACCCGCGTTTAGGATCCTAGTAGTTAGTGTATATTTGTATGATTTCTAGAATGTATGTATGTGTATGTGTAGGTATGTAATTGATGGATATGATGTGATGTGATGTGGGTAATATGAGAATGCATGTTCATTGGGTTGATGTATGTTATGTGAGTGAATAAGTATTGGTGGTTTTGTGATTTCACTTCTGGATACTATGCCATATGTGTTTATGTGTTTGATCATGTGTTGTCATCTTATTGAGAAGCGTGTCTTCTCGGTTGGATGAGGGACGACGAGTATATGAGGTTAGGATTGCGTTATGAAGTGTTATAGGTTTAGTATGGGCGTTGGAAACAGGTACAAGGAGAAGGGGGAGTGTCAAAAGGCATGTTATGGGATTTTAGGAAGTGGTACGGGCGTACGGATGGGTTGTACGGTTGTACGAGGCAGGGGAATACAGGGATTTAGGGCCTGGAGGGCGTACGGGCGTACCGAAGGGCGGTACGGCCAGATGTGAGCTCACAGGAATTTAGGAAGCTCGCAGGAATTTAGGTTTATCAGTCAAAACGAGTATGTATAGGCATACCAAATGGGGGTACAGGCGTACCGTTGCTCGCAGGAAATTGAGTTTATCAGAAGGTTTAGGTCGGTAGGGGCGTACCAATATCCGTACGGCCATACGTGACGTTTATTTGACTTTTAAGGGCTAAAACCAAACTGTTTTCTTTAGTTTCTTTTCTTCTTCCTTAAGCTAAAATACCCTAAAACCCTACCAAAACTCCTCCTTAGTGATTCTAAGTAATCCTAACGTCCGAGAACGCACAATAGAAGTTGATCACGATTAGAGACAAGATCATAGCTTAAGCTAGAAGTAGCTCGATTTACAGGTTTGTGTTAAGTTCATGTGTGTTGGCTTATAAATGGTCCCTTTGATATATTTGAATCGAAGTAAGGTCCTAAAGTGGATAATTCTGTTTGTTGTGTTCTTAGCAATGCTTATATGGCTTGCCTGATGGTTTTACGTGTTGAAATAATGCCTATATCATGTAAACATGCATTGAGAGAGGGGAAACGGATGGATGAAAGAGAATAGAAAGGAGAGTGATGAGTGCAGAGCTAAGCTCTGGGCATACTGGGTCAATCATGTTAATGGATTCCGATAAGGAATCCTATAGATTAATGCCCTCCCAAAGGGAGAAGAGTCTCGAGATATACAGTAAGGAAAGAGGTGCCTCGCACCATACAGTTAAGTGCCCTCCTTCGGGAGATGAGTACCAGTACATACAGGGACCCAGTATGTGCGAAAGGAATGTGCACAATAATAAGAAAAGAAGAGGGTTATGAGAATGGAAATAAAAGAGAGTGTAAGGCATGTTTGCATTCCATTGCATTTATCGAGATTGTATTTTCTGATGCCTTGAGTATGTATGTTTATCTATGCTTTCTTAGCACCACTGAGTTTTATACTCAGCGTTTATCATTTGATGAACGTAGGTTCCGAGCCCTCAGGGGAGCAACATGAGAGACGGTAGATGTCGTTAACTGAGAAGGCATTCTCAAGGTGGTTGTGGAGCTTTTGGCAATCTCCCTTGCTTTTTGTATCATGTACTATATTGGTCATAGCGGCAGTAGTCAGTAGTTAGTATTATGTTTTTAGTGGTGAGTCTGTTATGTATAGAGTAGGAACCTATGTACGTATCGGTTTGTTATAATTATATCTATGAGTTGTTATCATTAAACCGTATGGATGAATGAATGTATGTTACTGGAATGTAATGCACGTCTGCTTGAGTGTATGTCACGCTTCTCTTATGCTCACCATGAACCATGTACCCATACGTATGTTAATAATCGGTTTTAGACGTTTCCCTTGTAGGATACGTAGCGGCTTTCTTTAAAAGGAGGTTGTTACGCATGCTACGGGAGCATGTTACTCCAGGTATGGGCTGGGGTGTAACACCAGTAGTGGCTCCGCCCCTATTAGCAATGATGCCTAAGGTACTCTTCTTATAAGTAAAGAAGAATTTTTTAGAGATATTAACCTACCATTGCTTGAATAAAGAAAAATCCAATAAGTTTGACTTATAATTTAGGGGAAAGGCAAACTAAATTACTTGTGCATAGGGTAAAAAGAAGATAAGATGTTCTATTATTTTATCATTAGATTGACATAGATTATAAGTAGGTGATAATTTATTTATTCTAGATGAAATAATTACTCAAGTTGGCAAAGCATTGGACACAACCTTCCAAAGAAAGGTCTTTACTTAAGGTTGTAGGTTCAACCTCCATATTGAATTGTAAGATGATGATAAATGAGATTGTTAAGTTTACAAACTTGTAAATAAGATAACAAATAGTTAGTAAACTTAGTAAAACACATACCCTTTTTATCAAAATGCCACACCAATCTATTTGGTTTATTATGAGTTCTAATAAAGATGCTTAAAATTGCCTTTTTCTCCTCATTAAAGAATAAACCATTAGAATATCCTCTTTCCAATGTTTAAACAACTATCTATCAATTAATACACCATAAAAGTATTAGAATTAACTAGCTTAGATTACTAAACTCTAAAATTCATTAGAGAAAGGATATAAAAATCCTCCCAAATTTGGATAATAAGACCATTGCAAACATTAAACTACAACCTTTAGTAAGGACATTCCTCCCTTTTAGAAGGCTCTTCCAACCCCAGGATAGCCTAATGCCTTAAGTTGCTTTCTAAAAATCTTTATTAAGGAAGTAGACCACCCTTTAAATTTCATAAATCAGTTGATTGAGGTTGTCTAATGAATCTCCAATATATGTTTATAACAAAGCAAAGCTTTGAAGCTCTCAAAACCCTAAACCTCCTAAGAATTTATATTTATCCATATGATTCCAACTCATTAGATATTTGATGAAATGGATTAATCTTATGAATCTCCTATACTTTCTCTTAATTAATTGGTTATTAATATAACTCATCTATTTTATTGGACAAGTTATGAATTACCCTTCTTGACTTTTAAACATTGTTTCTACTCCACTCCCTTAGCGAATACAATAATTTTGAATCCTTTTTACCATTTTGAATAATGTTAATCCATAGATTTAAAGATACTAAGATTACTTAATTATGTAATTTTAGTCTTTATTTTACAACCATTTAGTTTTAAATTTAAATTGCTTCCTCCACTTTTTGAATTTTGGTTCAAGTTGAATAATTAGAGGCCTATATAATGAATTTTTCATGAATAATTAAAGTATTATCAAATTTGATCCTATTAACTGTATTCATAAGCATCCTGCCAAGCTTTTAGAAAATAGAACTATCTCTTACTTGTATGATTATCTAAGTAAAGCTCGACTTATTGTATTTTAAGTCAATTAACTTATAACAATTAATGAAATTCTAAAATATAATGATATAAGATATGTCGGTTATCTTTTTTCCACTATTCTCTTATGGGTAGCTTATCATATTCATATCCCCACAGCACATCCATGAAATTATTTTACCTTGATTGAATGTCTCCATTTCCTTCTAAAAATATGTCCTTTTGCTTTATCAGGTTCACCATAGATAAATGTAATGATCTAAATGTCATTATACTTATATTCATAGTGAGAAATTTTTAGAGGATTTAAGAACAAGAATATGTATACTATCATTCCAAAAAAAAGCTAGTCCTCTTGATAAACCTATTGGACTAGCAAAAAAACCTTTACTAAAACCAAGCTTCCTTTATAACCTAGTAATAACATTTTTATTGTGCTTTGTTTCCATAAGAAAAACCACACTAAGTCAATATTTAAAGTATAGCCCCTTTGTCAATTGAACTATTAGGGATTAACCCAACCCTTGATAGTTTTACATCAAGGCATTCATTATAATTTGGTGGCTTTAGGTGAGCCACTAACACCCTTACTAAAAGGAGATTCCTTATCATGAGCCTTAACATTACACCTCCTTATCATAAGAAGAAGTTTGACTCCCTAGGTTAGTAACTGGATATGAATCTATTTGGCATTTTACCCATTTTAGCCTATTTGAATTACCCATTTTAGCCATTAAGTTAAATAGCTTGCTCTCATATAAGACAAGCTTTGATTTCTTTCATTTACTCAAAGTCAAAGTTGAATCTTAACTTTCTCTTTAATGAGCCTCGTAAAATAAAGTCAACTGATAATGTTGGATCCTTTTATCAAGATATAAACTTAATGATAGAATTTTTTCCTCCACCTGAGGTCTTATTCAAGCCCATATATCTTCCATTATAAGTCATTCACTTTTCTTTACCTGTATTTCATTTATATTCTTTTTACCTTTTATACCTACAATCAATTAATGTAGATACAATCTTGGGTTTTTTAATCTTTGATTAGTATGAGGTTAGATACAATCTTGGGATTCTTAATCTTTTTACCTTTTATACCTATAGTCAATTAATGTAGATGCAATCTGGGGATTTTTAATCTTTGATTAATATGAGGTTAAATAGTTCTTCTACTTATAACCACCATGTTAAATTTGACAATTGCATTATCATCATTAATGCGTTCCTCAATCTCCTTTTATTTCTTACACTTATTAACAATGGCACATTCCTTACACTTCTATCTTGAGAATTTGCTAAGGCTAACACTGATTGATTTTTAATAGCCATAATTTACCTTCCACCATCTTTATTAATCAAAGAAGATATTGTATTAGTCCATCTTGTTAAAGAACAAAGGAAATCTATTGGAACACCTTTTAACCATATCCTAAACTCAAGTATTTCTGCAAGATGGTCTTCCACTGCATCTTCCCCATTTTCCATACATAATTGGGTGACATATCCTAATTAGATGCATCTAAAGTAAAAATTCGGTAATCTTTCATAGCTTATTTGAATCCACCTCCTTTCACTGACTCTATTGTTACCCTACAATCCCATGACTAGAGGTTTATTAATTTGTAAAATCACTTTCATTTTGAGAAATATAGTCCACACCACTTGTTTATCTCTTTGCAAGTTGTCTATCTCCACTAAACCTTTAAAAAGCCTTTCAATATTCATAACATTTGGAGCATTCATTTGTTTTGTTGTTAATCTATATACTTAGATCCAAAACAAAGTGGTAGAAAAATCTATGTCATCAATAGTCATGTCTGGATTCCATTCCATGAGAACTAGATGTTGATTCGCAATTGACAAAAGTCTTCCGTCCATTATAAATCTCTTATCTTCTTCATTTTTAATTTTATGTTCTTTAACTAGTAGTATTCAAGTTGTGATTGAGATCATTGGAGTAGCAATGACAATAGTTGATGATGATGATAATAGTAAATAATGGACAACAATGGATGATTAAGGTGGTGGTATGATATTATAATGATTAAGATTTTTTTGTTATATAGAGAATAAATTGAAATATTAAAATTAATTGATTAGAGAATGAAATATAATATTAACCTAATAATTGTTTTAAAAATTAGTCAATATTAGATACAATTAATACCTAAAAATTAGGATGAGTTGATTTTTGCTTTTCAAGTTTATGATTTTTCTTTTTTAGAAAGGAAATTTTGAAAAAAAAACAAAGAAAATCGAATTTCTTTTTTAAAATATCAACATTTGTAAAGATTAAAGAAAAAAGTAAAATTTTAAAATATTTATAAGAACAATATTTTTCAAAATTTAATAATGGTTCAATAATACATATTTCATATAGAATTGAACTATATTATACTATTGATCGTAATTAATATGGTTTAAGAGATTAGATAAATAATTGGATCGATAATTGTATTAAATTGTATTAAATTGTATTGAATCATATTAAATTATACTAGATTGAAAGAATCAAGTATATTCTAAAATAATAATAATAATTGGTATGTTTTAGTTTTGAAAAAGTTTGATTAATATATTATTATTATATATGAATAAAGGTAGATAAGGCTTAAACTTATAACTCATATGATTATAGCCTTTTTTATATTATTAAAGATCATAAGTTTGAATCCTTGCAGGAGCTAAAGAACATCTTTTTATATTTTTAATTATGATTTTTTATTTTTTAGCCTAATAATAATCTTAAAAAATAAAAAATAAAATTATCAAACAAATATATTTAATTATGTATTTGATGTTTATTATAATAGTAGTTAATTCTGAAAAATTTTATTTTGTATTAAATGATTAAACTATGTTATAATTATAAAATTTTATTATTATTTACTTTGTAATTGTTAATACTTTTTTATTATCCTATTATTTCTTATAGGTATATTAAATATTGATTTAAAATTTAAATTATATTTTTAAAAAACTTATAATTTTTGAGTTAGGACTAATTTGAATTAAACACTATTTTGTATTAAAAAGAATCAAATCCTCAAATTAAATTAAATTAAATTGAAATTCAAGATAATATGATATAAAAATTTTTATTTTTAATATAATTATGAAGATTTAATTTTTTAAAAAAATTGAAAATCTATAAAATTGTAGAAATTTTGAAATTCATGAATTGAATTGAACTGTGAGCAAGTATAATATAATTCATCCTTTTTTATGGTTTTAAAAAATGAAATATAGTTAAGTTTCATACTATATGTTTGACTTATTACAATTAATTACTCTTGCTGTAATGTCTAAAATGTGCAAGAGAATTAGGGCTATGTAAATTTCAATCTGAATTAAAAAAAAAACAGAATTGATTTCATTTTATTTAAAAGCTTTAAATATTAAAAATATTTGATTTAAAGAAAAATTAAAATATTTGATTTGAAAAGCAGAATAATAAAAAAATAAGATAACTTTTAAAATTAATAAAAATTAAATTAAATTTTTATTTTAAAATTTTTTGATTGAATTCGATATTAAAATGAAAGATTTGATAATGTATTTTCAAATTCTTTTTGGTTTTTAAGAATAGAGATGTAAGTAAGATTAGGATGTAATAATTAGAGTACTAAATATGAATAATATTCATAAACATTGTTATTAATTAAATTAATGGAATAATAGATCCAATAATACAGAATTCGCTATTTCTGTTTGTTTTTAATATAATCAAATCAAATAATACCAAATTGACAACCATTGTCCATTACCTCATTTGGGGCATTATTTAAATTTATATATGTCCATAAAATAATTATTGTTTTTGAAGGGTTCAATTAATTTTGCATTAAAGTTATTTTTTAATTTAACTTTTATAATCATAATTCAACAGGGACAAAATGTCCATTTTATTGCCACCATCCACCGGAACTTGGGTCCATATATGCCCATATATATATATATATATTAAAATATAAAATACAATAAAATATATATATTGCCACCATCCACCGGAACTTGGGAGGTGGAGGGTCCATATATGCACTTATATATATATATATATATATATAAAAGGAAGGTTTAAAACTTTTTCAGGATATAAAATTACAAAAATTATTAAAATATAAAATACATAATAAAATATATATATTAAAATTCCAAACAATTAATATTATTGCTTCTTTTTTTTTTGTCTACCTATTCATACTTCCTTTATATTTGGTACCTATTTATGTTTTGCTGGTATCAGAGCCACATCAATTTTAATGATGGTAGTAGATATCTATATGAAAAAGGATTTCATAATTAAAAAATCTAAGTAATTTAAAACAAAATAATTGATTTAAGGATTTGGATACGCAGTTAGTCCCAGTTGTGCCATTGGTAGATGTCTTATGGCAATAAGTCGGTGGTCGCATCTAAGAGTCAATAATTGTGTTTTAATTTACAAAATTTTTTTTGAAAATGGAACCTTTTTTGTATAAATCTGCTAGTACTGCTAAATCTAATAACTTTGATAACTCAAAATTAGACGAATAGTAAATAGAAATGAAATAGTAATAGAAGACTTTAAAAAAGTAATTGATGATTGAGATATACCTAAAATTGATAAAGAATAGATTTATAAAATTTCAAAATTAAATATATTTAAAACTGACTATATTATAAAAACTGAAGAATGTGATATACAACTTAGTAAACCTTTTGAACGAATTATACTTTTATCATCTAAAACGTTACAACAACATAAAAGTAAAATTTTTAAATATATACATATAGGATTAATTCAAATTGGTATAAAACCTTTGACAATAGAAGGCTTAAACACTAAGTATAGTAGCTATAATTAGAGATGCTAGATTTGTAAACTTTCAAGATTTTTTGCTAGGTTCTGTAGAAACAAGTCTTAGTGAAGGTCCAATTTCATTTGATGTACACCCAAATATAACTGTATCCTTAAATGACACAAATATATTAAAAATGTAGTCTTAGAAATAAAAACTCATAATTATAAAATGTTAGAAGGATCTATTCCAATAGCTTTAATATATAAAATACATTATAAGGCTATGGTAACTGCATTTTCTACAAAATATAAAATACAACCTAAATTAGGAGAAACTAGATTTTTACAAACAGATCTTAGTAAAGCAAATACTGTAATTCTTAAAACTATACAATGGAAAGATATATCACTGCCTGATGAATGGGTCTTAGAAGGAATAGTCCCTCCACCTGAGCCAGAAAAAATAATAAAACCAAACATAAACCTTAGTAAAATAGAACAGTATGATGATGGAAAGGTAAAATTAAAATTTGCTAGGCATAGTACAAGTTCGCAATATTCTGATAAAGAAGAAAATGATATAAGTACAATAGAAAAAGATAAAAATTTCATAAATATATTACATGAAATAACTTCTCATAAATACTTAATATTTATAAAATTAAAATTTTCACCAAATTATATTATAGATACTATAGCATTATTTGACACAAGAGCTGATTTAAACTGTATAAAATCAAGCTTAGTAACTGATAGATTTTGTAAAGATACTAGTGAGAAATTAACAACAGCTAATAAAACTAAGTTACAAATAATGGGAAAAACCGATGCTTTTATTATAAATAATAACTTAAAATTAAAGACTGTATTTATATTAACTAAAAATATACATCATATGGTAATTTTAGGAACACCTTTTATGAATCTTATTACACCATATAGTATAACGGATAATAATATAAAATTTAAAATTTAAAATAAAAGGGTAAAATTTTCTTTTATAGAAAAACCTAAAAGGAAAAGTCTAAACTTATTACGTTCTTATATGGTTCATGATTTAGAAATAAAATCTATCATTAAGGTTAAAACAGAACATTTAAAAAATTTAAGAGATAATTTAAATACACAAAGGATAAGTAAATAATTAGATACAGACTTAATAAAAATAAAGATAGAAAAGTTAAAAAATTATATTAAAAAAGATTTATGTTTTGATCTTCCCAATGCTTTTTGGGATAGGAAACAACACATGATTGATTTACCCTATGAAGATAACTTTAGTGAAAAGGACATAATAACTAAAGCTAGACCTATACAAATATCCCCAGACATGATAGAATTTTATAAAAAAGAAATAAATGATTTAGAAAATAAAAAACTAATATGTAAATCTAGAAGTCTTTGGTCATGTGCAGCATTCTATGTAAATAAAGCCTCAGAAATAGAAAGAGGAGTACCACGACTAGTTATAAATTATAAACAATTAAATAAAGCCTTAAAATGGATTAGATACTCTATACAAAAAAAAAGATTTATTAAATAGATTATACAATGCAAGTATATTTTCTAAATTTGATATGAAATCAGGATTTTGGCAAATTCAAATACACCCTAAAAATAGATATAAAACTGCTTTCACTGTCCCTTTTGGACAATATAAATGGAACGTTATGCCATTTGGATTAAAAAATGCACCTTCAGAATTTTAAGGTATAATGAATGATATTTTTAATCCTTACATAAAATTCTGTATTGTTTATATAGATGATGTTTTAATTTTTAGTAACAATATAGAAGAATATTTTAAACATTTAAAAACATTTTGTATGATTGCAGAAAGAAATGGATTAGTTTTAAGTAAAACTAAAATGATTTTATTTCAAACTAAAATGATTTTATTTCAAACTAAAATTAGATTTTTAGGGCATAATATTTATCAAGGTATAATAGAACCTATAGAAAGAAATTTATCTTTTGGAGAAAAATTCCCTGATGAAATAACAAATAAAGCCCAATTACAACGATTCTCAGATTGCTTGAATTATGTTATAGATTTTTATCTAAACTTAAACAAATTAATAAAACCATTACATGATCGACTAAAGAAAAATCCTAAACCTTGGGATAAAACACATACTATTATTATTCAGCAAATTAAAGTCTTAGTTAAAACTATACCCTGTCTGTATATACCAGACCCACTAGCTAGTAAAATTGTAGAACTGATGCTTCAGATATAGGATATGGTGGTATCTTAAAACAAATTAAAGATGGTAAAGAATGTATCATACAATTTACTTTTGGACATTGGAATCCCACTCAAGTAAACTATTCTATAATTAAAAAAGAAATTCTTAGTATTGTTTTATGTATTTCTAAGTTTCAGTCTGACTTCTTAAATCAAAAATTTTTATTGCGTATTGATTGCAAGTTTGCTAAAAAAGTTTTACAAAAGGATGTTAAAAATCTTGCTTCTAAATAAATTTTTGCTAGATGGCAAGCTATACTAAGTATTTTTGATTTTGACATTCAATATATTAAAGGTTAAAATAATAGTATTCTAGATTTTCTAACACGGTGAATTTCTTCACAGAAAAAATGAGGGATAAAAAGAAGAAAGCCAATAAAGCTAAAAAATCTAAAACCAGTTCTTCTTCTTCTACAAAAGTCTTATCTGATCATTCTGAAAACTTAAAGCCTGTACAATCTACTTCTAAATTAGTAAAATTATAGGCTGATATAGCTCAAGAAGATGATGATGACAAAGCTAAAATCATAAAAGATTGGATAGAATAGTCTACTATCCTATCAGATACTCATCCAAACGTATATCAGTATTTGCAACAACCAAGTAAAACTCTTGTACCTTTTGTAAAAATAAGACAGGAGAATCTTCCTCTTCTAAAACCCTATCAAAACTTGATTTAAAACCCCTTGTAAAAATTAATCAACCTATTGAAATGATATCTGCTAATTTTTCTAAAAAATCTCAATGGTTTTATAAAACTATTTTGGACACTGAGTTCATTATAGAAAATAATATTATTTTGCTATTTTACAGGAAATTGATTCAGTTATAATAAAACGTAATTTTGATCCAAATGATAAAGACATGATTCTATATTCATCTATAAAAATAAAGAAAGTTTTGAATCTCTCTGAGTGGAAACACCTAGCTTACCAACTAGTAAAATTTGAAACTAGCTTCTTCTCATATAAGACCACAGCCATATCATATAACTACTAGGACTAAATTGATGTCTGGTTTAAAGTATTTTGTATTCAAAACCCTATATATACCCATTCATGGCTTGTATACTTTGATAAAACCATTAAACACGAATCTACCCCTCTATGGTTCATTGAATGGTGGTATAGATTTAGAAATACCAAAAATATACTATCACCAGATGTTACTATAGTATATCAATCCTTTAAACCCCACTTTCAACCTTTCGTATCAGATAAAAAATGCCCTCCATTACTTCTATTCTGTATGAACTTTTATATACCATGGGTTTATCAATGGTACTTTGATATAACCTATCAGACAGGAACAAATCTACAGATACTTGTAAAGAAGCATAAAATAAAATGGTGGAATGCGTTCAGAAATAATACATTCGACCATACAGTAAAAGCATGGTGTCTTCGTAAAAATACTTCAGTGAAGATAGTTGACAGTACGTTCCAAGCTCAAAAGGCACATTGCCAAGCCATGCTGGCAGCCTCCTAGATTATTGAAGACTATAAAGCAATTTGTATTAAATCAGCAGAGTCCTCAAACAATAAAACTCACTTCATCAGGATCATCAGTAAAGAGTAAAGCACATTCTCAGAGAAAGAGTCCATCAATTACTTCTTCAAACTCATCATCATCTGTATCAACAGTATCATTATCAACAGAATTTGAAGACTTTGATATTAACTATTGTCCGAGTAATGAAGATGACTATTATGGTATTCTCCCTCCTATAAAAAATAAAAATAAAAAAGAAGATAAAGAAAAGAAAAAAGAGAAAAAGGAAAAAAGAAAAATAATGAAAAATTAAAGAAAAGAAAAGAAAAAGAAAAATAAATTTGTATTTTTACAGATAATACTCGACAAGGTACTATTCATAAACAGTAAAGATGCCCGACAAACACTATTTATCAACAGTAAAGATGTCCGACAATGCACTATTCACCAACAGTAAAGATTCCTTCCCTCCTTCTATAAATAAAGACTCCCTCTTCTATCCAATATACTCATCAATTATCATCTCTTCCCTTTCTCATAAAACACTCTCAACCTCTTCTATACTCTCCTCTACTTTCTCCTCTAAGCCTACCCCCTTCCTACCTTAAAGTTAACACCTCTCTCGTAAGTACAACACTCTTCCTACCTTCTTCCATTCTCTTTCCTTCTCCATCTTCTTCTTTCCTGTATTTTCAAGTTTTATTGTAACAAAGTATTATCATATTAATAAAATCTTCTTATTTCTTATACATCTCTCTCTTTTATATTATTTTATCTTTGATTTCGGGATGTCAACACCAGATCTTAAAGCTTTGTCAGTTTGCTGGTTTAACCGCCTGATTTTTAAATATTTTTTTAAAATTTGGATGATAAATATATGATCCTAGATCAAATCTGATAAAAAGACCAAGTTATATGGATAAATTCATTATCTTAAATTTATTTATTATATTTTCTGATTTTTATTTATTTACTGCAATTTATAAATTTACTATATATTTTATTGTGTTTCATTTTGGTTGGCATTTTGATCTTATAATAGAAATCATTATTGATGATTATATTGATTATTTAATTAATGTTATAACAGAAATTATTATTAAAAGTATGCTTAAAATAAATGGTATATTAGCTAAAAACTCAATCTGCAATGCTATTGGTGTGAAGCAGGGATTTTAACCCTGATGATCTGGTGTAACAACGCCACGTACGAGAACTAAATAAAATACATAATAAAATATACATATTAAAATTTCAAACAATTATTATTATTGCTTCTTTTATTCTCTATCTATTCATGCTTCCTTTATATTTGCTGCCTTTTGCTGATATATATATATATATATATATATATATATATATATATATTATTTGCCAATATTATCTTTCTTTTAATACATGTTTATCTTTTAAACTTGACAACTTACTCCAAAATGTTTTAGTAAAACATTATTAAAAAGGGGTAAAGAGAATAATGATTAAAATACTGATCATTAAAACTATACGTATCTATTCATGATATGAGTCGCAAATAAATGCCTGGTTTAAACTTGAGAAATGAACACTAACATGATGAAATGAGTCTAGGAAACTACCATAGGGAATTAAGCACGGATTTCTGTAACAAAATTCTCCCAGAAATCCATGTGCCAAGATGAGGAAAGGTAACAATTTGCCAGAGTACCGTTGAAACCTGCAAGCCATGAAAATCACTATTCCAAAACAGAAATTCATGACCAGAGAAGATATATTGCCTCAAATATGACCCATCTATCGTTAATAAAGATAATAAATAAATGAGTTGGATTTCAAACCTAAGTAGCTTTGTTTGGTTGTTTAGTGGCAACTACGGATCTTCCAACTTGTTAGTTCAGCGTTCCAGTAAGAGTTCAGTTTTTGACTCGTTCATTTTTCGAGCAAAATCGTCCCTCGTATCCTTCAAGTCTGCAATATCCTTAAGACCCTGGCAACAAGGAAATATAGTTGGGTCAGGTTTTCCAGTATACTCGATTATTAAAAGTCGTTTCCATGTTAATGCGCAAGATAGAATAAATAACATTTACCAGTATACTTGGAACCTCGGAACGAGATCTCCCAGAAGGTTTGAGTTTATCCTGCAAGAACATGTGTACACAGTTTTAGATCAACAAGTTGGGAAAGTTGCATGTATGAAATACAACTATCTGAGGATCAGAAAACAAAAAGGCAGCAACAAACGAAGCAAACTAACTAAAGATATGGTTACATTCTTCTTTGAAACACATCGACAACAGAATATGTGGCACGTGATGAAAAAGGGAGATGCAATTTGATACGATGCCAGGCTCTGAGAGGCATAGAAACTTCAAAGAGAACGCGAGCAACATAGTTATTTGGATCTTAGATTACAAAAGAAAAATTCAAGTTCTTTTCAAGCTAAAATTCACACAGCCATGTGGTTTTGATTTCTTCCAGAAAAAGAACCAAATTTATCAGCTTCTTTTCTTTTCTAGCAGTCCTCTACTTTAACGAATGTTTAACTTCATGGACCCAAATAAGTAAGGGATCTGGTTTCTGGTCAACGCATAACATCAAAAGATTCAAAGCACGAGGATACCCGTGTTCCATTTCCTTATCCTAAAACCTAATTTGTTGCTAAAAATTTTTCTATCATGAAGAAATGACGAACCACATTGAAATTCGTGAATGCTTTTCTAACCTCTAGAGCTTTAGGCATTTTCATTTTTTTGCCACCAACGAAATCGCATAGGTACAACACACCCATGTTTGCAAGGTCCTGCCACCATGAAACAGATCAGTACATCTATAAGCACACGGAGAGTAGATCAAACCAAGTCAACAAGTAATGCATTTGCAACTTGCAAGTGACATGCAGTAGCGGTAGATTGGAAAATGATTCTTACAGCAATCAATGGGAGTAAATGAACTCATATGAACAAATTTTCACAATTGATTTACACATGAACTCACATTCAGCAATGAAAATTTATCTACCTGGATTCACAATAAGGAATGCACAAATGCCAGAAAACAACATAATGAAAAGTCAAGACTCGGAGATATGTAAGCAACATTATCCAGCACATGCAACCTTCTCAAGTTACTGTAAAGAGAACAAAAATGAAAAACAGCATTTCTGTATCGAGCAATAACAGCTTTCCTATTGTGTTAGAAGTGGCCACGCTAGGAAGCTACAATAACCAAATATCATATCCACCATAAAACTTTTAAATCAATCATCGGTTAAGCATCTCTTGCATTGAGTTGAAAAGGTGCAATGCTCTTTTACCTGTTTTTCCTCCAATGAACATATCTTCCCATCCTGTAACAGAAAAAATAATTCATAAATTGGAAAAAAGAAGGAGAATAGTAAGCACACAGACTATAGCAATGTTCTGAGAATAGATCATTTTCCACCTTCATTATTATTGATTTCTTTGTTCTCTAGAGAAAATAATAAGAATGAAATTAACAACTTCTGAGCATGATACTAACGGACAATCTTCTTCAATGCTAAAGCACAATCATCAAAAGCAAAGTGAAAGCCTTTAGTAAATCGAATATGCCAGGGATTGGAAATACTCTATAAGGCATTCACAAGGTAGCAGCAGCAATCACCAATGTTAGAGAACCAGGAATTTTTCTATCATTGCATATGGTTTTGATAAATATCATAAAATTGAAATTACCAATCCAGAAACTAAACATTGCAACTCCCACAATTCTGAGCCAATTTGTGATAGATTTTCAGAAGCAGCATTAACCTGAAGCAAAATATTAAACTGCATCAGAATGATGGGATGGAATTTTCAGGTTTCTACAATTACCTTATATACCATGGTATCTTATTTTGATGCCATCATGCACGCACTAATATAAAAGATTACAAATTATATAAGCTCTAATACAATAATTTTTTACTAACATCCAAGTTAATATAACACTAACATTCACCGAAATTCTTGATAAACATGTTTAGATATAAAAGTTGCTTTTACACATGTAGAAAAGGTAAAATAAAATATAATCAACAGTTATGCCACACTATTCTTTGCTAGGAATCTTCCACTTCCATATTTTTTGCAAAACTATTATTATTTTAAAATAATGTAAATAAAGCAATGTTATTATTTTAAAAAGAGTGTTACTGAAAATTGATACAAACATGAGCACAGAAGCAGTAACCTTGACTGTTCATAAATATATATGCCTGTTCATGATCTGTAAGGAGAGAAGAACATAAATTGATGGCAAATCAAGTTCTAATGCATGACAAATTATGAACCTTGACAAACAGCAAAAATTTATTTTGAACATTTTAAGACCTCTCTTTTGGTGAATATACAGATGTTACTGACAAGAGACGGGATAAATTTTCTCACGTCATTTTGAATTGCCTTTGAGACCTCCTTTTGTGTTTCCATTTTATCATCCACAAGCTGTATTCGTTGTGTCAAATGAACCTTTGCAGCCTGACCAAAGAATGGAAACAGTCAGATGTTGTAAACACATTTAAACAGCATATACATATAAGTATAGACAAACATCCTCATTTATTAGAAGATAGATTTTGATTGGTGCACAGTATCATGCAGAGAATATTGTCAAGTGGCATTTTCTTTGAATTGTTATTCATACAAGTCCATACCCAAGCCTTCTCATACCCAAATAATATGAACAAATAGAGTTCCAATTTATAATTCAAAGTTAAAAGTAAATGTGAATTAAACTTTTTTTTTCATTCAACGAGTTTATCAATTAATATGACCTACCGTTAGAGTCTCAGAAAGTTGTTCCAGGTGTTTCGTCAAGTTTACAACCGCATTTGCCATACTGCGCTTTGTTACAAACATGAGATCTGAGAACTTGAGACCCTAATGGTTAAAAAACATGAAAAAAAAGGAGGAATTAGCCTTGCGATGCTGACTCTTGAGAAAAATTCATGAATATAAACGTATAAGAAAACTAATATAACATCAAGATGTACGGCTTGTTTTGCAAAATATTTTTTCTAAGAAAACTTCAACATAATGAAACTGGAATATATGACTAATTGGATGATAATCATGTACATTCCACCACATGTAGCCAAAACCCAATGCTCCAATTGCAGCAGCAGGAATTATGAAGCCAGTTACAGTACCTACATTGAGAGAAACAAAAACACAATTCCTAAGTAAACGGAAAACCACAACGAATTAAAGTTATAGGAAATTCGATTATAGGAAATTCAATTTTATCTTTGATAGAAAAAAAATTATGCATACCCATTTGACCAGAATTGGCATTTAGAACAGTTATTTGCCGCGCGGAGGCAAGTTGCCGAACCTCCATTGCCAACCGTTTTACCTGCATGCAATTTAAACATAAATTATTGAATTACAATAGGCGACATAAATAAAAATATTTTCTAGCTAAAAAAAAGAATCATGCATGTACCTGTTGGGCAATTGCATCTGTGTAATCGGAATCACCGTCTGAATTTTCCCCACTCTTTTCCAATCCCTTTACCAGTGACTGCACACATGAAAACATATTGCACTCGTACACACATACACATACACAATTCAATTGGTATTCCACAATCTAAACAAATTCGCTGAATATAAGATCAGATCAAACTAAAGAAAAGCTTGAAACCAAAACAAGAAACGATTATAGAAAAATTTATAATAGCAAAATAACCAAACTCTCCTCTAATCTAATCACTCTCAATTGTAGAAACCAAAAACAATTCAAGCTAAGCTAGGTGCACACAAATTCCAAACCAATCGAAAATTTCGAAAGAAAAAAACAATGACAATAAAAGAATTACCTGTAGTTCACTAACCAGGTCAGATAATATACCATTTTTAAACATTATAGTACCTGTAAACCGAACGCCATAAAAAACAAAGTTTATAGCAACGTACACGACGTCAAGTAATAAGAAACGATCGATCGGAGGAGGACGAAGAGTTACCTGCTCCGGCCAGGATAAGGATCTTGGAAAGGCCGATTCCGGTTTGCATTGCCATGGTTGCTAAGCAGGTGAATCGGGAAAAAAAAAAAAAAAAAAAGCAAAACTAAATATGACACAGAGGAGCTTTTATAGGCATGGAGGAGGACAAAATTGAGGAGGAGTGAATGCGAGTGTGATAGTAAATTTGATTATAATTATAATTAAATTATTATGAAATTATAATTTTTCATTCAAATTGAGACCCAACAAATTCGTAAAATATCGTTTATAAAATTAATTATTTATATTTCTTAGAGTTACATTTATTTTGATGTTTAAATAAAAATACCTGTTTTTATTTTTATTATAAATAACAAAATATTTGTAACTTATATATATTAATAATTAAATTTAGGAGTTAGTTTATGAATTTGGTATTGAGTCATTCAAAGTTCATGCACTTTATGGATTTTTTTTTATTGAAACTATATTTTTATTTGTTTTTCTTTTAATTGGACGATATATTTTTATCTTAAAAATCATAGAATTGCCTTTGAGAAGAATTTGACAGTTTAATTAAAATTTTTAATTTAATTATAAATATATATTTATTTATAGTTAACTTTTTATAAATAATTTTCGCATCAAAATTTTAAAATTCATTGACCTACAAAAGGTTACATAGGCTTCTCCTGCCGTAAACTTTGTTTTCTGTATTCCTCTTTTGGAGGCCATTTATGGCCAAAAATCAATATCTATTTATATACACACATACTCGGCATGTTTTGATCATTTTAGTTAAAATTTAAAATTTTATTTAAAATTAATTATTTCATATTTTTTATATGACATTTTTTAATTTTTAATTTTAAAACCAATAAAAAGAATTTGATTATTAATATATATATGAAAGCTCTTAATATAAAAAAAATAATCTTAAAATTAATTAATTTGAAATTAATTCTTATTGATAAAAAAATAAAACTGTAAAAAAAAGTTTAATATGTGTTATTTCATTTTTATCATTACATTTTTAACGGATGAATCGTATTTTTTTTATGGATGAATCATACTTTATTTGTATTATATAAGAAAATCTAAGATATTATTTGAAAAATGTTGATAGAGATGTTCATTTTCTATTAAAAATTTAAAGATTATATAAAATTTAAAGTCATTATTAACAATTATCAAATGAATTAAAGATCATATTTTTATCTTTAATTATCATTTGTAAATCTGAAGAAGAGACATTAAAAATTGAAAAAATGAATTTTAATTTGTTACCTTTAATTTGATAAAGACTCGTATTAATGATAATAAAGTTTTGTCAATTATGTTTATAGTTAGAATTTTTTATATTTCTATCTTTAGCATTTATGTGTTTTTATTTTGATGCATATGTTATTTGTTGTATATCAAAAATTGATCATTTAAAAACTATTTGAATAAGGAAACAAATAATATATATTTAAATACTTATTAGTTAGCAAGTATTTAGATTTTTAAAATTTTTTATTCATAAATTTAGATAATATTTTCATTACTATTGTCTTTTTATCACACTTAAAATATGTGTTATTAATCTAAATTGAAAATAATTAATCTATTTTTGACATTTTAGATATTTATTGTATGCTGATCATTTGGTTATAACATTTTTTTTCTTAAGTCTTTAAATTTTTCAGTAATTTTTTTATTACTTAAAAAGTATCTAAAATACAATCAAATTAATGATTAATTATAATTAAATTTATGATCAATTATATTAAGAGCAAAGTCATATTAATTTCTTAATAATTATCTTAAAAATAAAATATATTTGTCACATCCTCAATTTTGGTGCGTACAATATTAATGAATAGGGTGATGAAATTATACCCTATACGATTGAAAATAGGGTGATGACATGAAATTACGGAAAAATGTATATTTCGAGGTGAAAATTATAAATATTATGATAATGATAGGAAATATCTATCGAGATTAAGAAATGATGATAAGATGATAGTAGTTTAAGTCGAATGCGAAAAATAAGCTCGAACGTGTAA
>CANYBF012320063.1:0-19763 GCA_948192965.1 Dalechampia spathulata | reverse complement strand
CATATACAATACATAGTTTAAGATATTAATAATGATTAATCTCAATTTATAAATTAATAAATTATAAAAATTACTTTAGTGTATAAATTTAATTAATATATCTTATAGTTTAAATTATACTCATAATTAATTATGATCTAACTTTTATATTAAACAATACTAAATAATTTAATATGCCACTAAATTAATAATAATATAAAATATTAAATTACAAAATTTCTCTTATATTAAAACATAATTGTAAATAATACATTAATAAGGAATATTTGATGTTAAGATTATAAAATTTCTGTCACAATAAAAGATATGACGTAATCTGCTGCAATAAGTAAATTTAATAGAAATAATATAGTTTTATAAGATAACTTATTATTAAGTAATATTATCAGTAAATTACATGATATACTATATATATATATATTAAAGGTTAATTAGTATACATAACCAAATAAATATTTAAAAGGTTATTACGCCTAAATCAATTACCTGCGGCAAAATGTACCAAGCCAGCACAAATAAAATCAACAAAATTACATTTTTATTAAGACCCTTTTAACTGAAATATGACAACACTACTCTAAGTAATCCCTTCTCTACCTTATATACATTATGCATGTACAGACAACTCAGTTCTTAAGAGAACATGCAAGATTCAACCAAGCAAAACCCAATATAACACCACCAAAATAGCAATTCGTTACCCTCACAAACTGCTACCCTATTCTTGCACCACTTGTCCGCCCAAACCAAAATCGCTCTCCCTAACTTGGTAATGCCAAAGGCATTAGTAGCACTCCTTACTTAAAAAAAATACCAAAATCTTTCCCTGAAACAACTACCTGCTGCCAGACCTAGTTATCTTCAACCTCATGACACTCACGACATAAGAAGAAGATAAATAAAAACTTAGGATAACCAGCAACACAAAACAGCAACATTGAACAACCAAAAGAAATAGGATCGGCATTACAGCTTCACGTACAAACCCGACCACAACTCCCCTTAATCCAACCCATGTAAGACGTAATAAAAGGAGAACAAAAAGAACTTTAGCTTAACATGCAATCATATAAGAAGAAAGAATGAATAAGATTTACATGCAAACCAAAATAGCATGACATGCAACAAAACCGCTCACCCTAACAGAAGAAAATGAACCAACTACCCTTGATCCATCCCTGATAATCACAATCAAAGTACTCCCATATGTACATGTCTTTCCCTTTATAGTCTCATCCGATCAAGAAGCAAGAAATAAGAAATGGAGGATCCTCTAATTCGTAGGACATTCAAGGTAATATGAACGTAGATCTTTTGGTTGTTCAAAGAAACAAAACAGTATTAAGAAGAAGCCAAGCTATTTTGGAAATAGCAAGATACAATGGTTTATAGCAACTGAAATGGATAAGGAGGGTAGTTGGAGTTTCGGCATTTTAGAAGGAAAGAACTAGAAATCCCAAGGGAAACAACATGAGAATTCTGTCGAAGGAGAAGGAACCACCAATACCCACAACCCTAAAAGTTCACCGAAGAGATGGACAACCCCATAAGAACCAAAAGAAGAGGACTCTCGAAAGGGAAACTCAACTCAATTCCTAAGTGCAGAAGGCTCCCCCGAAAAACACTCACCTCAAGCCCCAAATAAGAAAAAAAAACACGCACCTCCAAGACCCCTCCCCATAGTTGCATGCTTATGTCCCCCATACCTCTCCACTAAGACAATTAATAATAATAATAATAATAAAAACAATGCCCACTCTTTTGGCCATGGTTCCCCTAAAGCGAGACAATAAAACCACTATATATATATATATATATATATATATATATATATATATATATGTATGTATAATCACTAATAATCTAATGTATGATTATTAAATAATAATAACTATCATCAAATTCTAATAATATCTTTTAACTAAAATATTAATCATTAACCAAATAACTAAATTAATTAATACTTATAAATAAATAAGTAAAATAAATAATTAAAGAAATTTATTAATAAACAAATAGGTAAATAAAATAACATCACAACCCAAAAATAATAATAATAAATTCATTTATATAATTAACTACATCTAAGGCTTCTAATAATAATAAAATATCATATCTTCATAATTAACTTAATTAATAGCAATAACATTTCATCGCTAACATCCTAAAATCTTCTAATCACTAATCACCACACTTAGCATATTAATTCATCGACTTAAATAATCATGCATATAGCAATACTAAAATAACCATCTCAATAATCAATAACTCATACATCATAAAATGAAATTATGATATGTCTAAACTATGTATGTGCGGACGTGACAAATTAGACTAGTTGCCCTATGGTTACCCATTATAAATTGATAATTTTTATATTTTCTACCATAAATTGGTATATTATTTTAAATTTTATCATAAATAATTAAAATGCCTCTATAAAATCACTTCTTTTATAAGAACATTACATGTTCCTTGATGAATTAGAAGTTATAAACAAAGTATAAAGATTTTGTAAAACTATTAACTATGTTAGAAAATTCATGAAAGATCTTTTCAAATACCTAAAAATAATAGCTAAGTAAACTTCTAAAATGAATCCTTCATATATAGGATGATGAAGACTCATGCTGTAAAATACTTAGAAGATAAAATGATAAATTTATCTTGTTTAAATCCGCATATGGATATAAATGAGTTAGTCTTGGAGAAAAATGTTTGAGATAATAATTAGGGTACAGTCCTTAAAATTAAAAGAAGAAAATTTAGATTTATTTATAAGAATTTGTCTACAATATTTAAGAGTGAAAAATTAAACTATGTAATTTATTAAAAAGAAGTCCTTGAAAAAGTAAAATGGTATAAAAGCTTTTTATATCTATTTAGTGCCTAAGAAGTTTGTTCTTACAACAAATTCAATGTACATCAAAAGGTTTATGTATGACCTTTAAAGGGGCTAAACAAACCAAACTTTTGAGGTTGCAAGAATGATTTAATTATTATAAATTTGATATTGAATATATTTTATTTGATAAAAATATTATAGTTGATTTTTTATCATGAGCTTATTAATTTGTAAATGGATCTTGTTGCCGAAAGTAATATATATCAAAATTATAAGAAAGATTATCATTTAAAAAAGAAATATCCTAAAAGGAAAAAAAGAAGAGAATGAGGGCTTGGGCTCTTGTCTTAAAAAGTTAGGAAAAAGAATAAAAGTACCAAATTATGTTCTTTGTTGGTTTTGAAATATATTGGGCATCTTTTATTATAATGTCCTCGGAAGTTTAAGATAATGATTTCAAAAGAACTAGTAATTTCTAAAAGGAATTACCATAAAAATGGTATAACTCAAGCTCTTGTAAAGGAACAAAAGGAGAGCAAATCAAGCTCTAGAAATGTAATAAGTCATAAAAAGCAAGAGGCTTCTAACAAGCTTCAAAATTAGACTTATTGTGAAGAATGATTTATAGAATTAGGAGAAAACTTCTTCTATGATGATCTTTTCAAAGAAGAAGGTCAAATAGAGTTACTTAGGCAACCTTTTAATAAATTTAACAATTTGATAAAATATATAAATAATTCTCATGTAAAAACACCCATAGAAGATATCCTTTTTAGATGGAAAATGAGTTTAAAGAAGAACTGCTATAAGAAATACCCAATTTAGAGAATTTTAAAAAAGAATTTAAAGGTGTTGATCTTGGAGGATTTCTTAAAAGGATAAAGAATCCTAAGGCTGAAAAAAATTGGTACTTTTATGAAGATAATTATCATGGTATTTCAATAGATGAATCTATTTTATATGTAAGATTAAAAGGAGGACTTTGAACTTCTTACAATTAACACACCTATAAATAAAGTTGCTATTTATATTCAAAAATTAGAAAAACAACTTGGTTTCTACTTAAGAGAAGAAGTAGATTTCCTTAATAAATTTTTCAAAAAGAAAAACTTCTTGAACAAATGAATCACTATATACTTATAGATGTTAAAGGAAGATAATTGATTCAACGGATCTCTTTTTATAAGAGTATTTTATGTTGCATCCATATATTCATAGTTAACCCTATGAATGGCTTAGTCTATAAGTAGAATCAAACATGATGTTAGAGAGTTTAAAGTTCACATAAGTGAGATTAGCAACAATCCTAGAAATTTCTTTAGATTCTCCATGTTCATCATTCTTTATAATATGCAAGCTATATTAAATTATGTTACAAAGCCTTATAGGTTTGTAACATTTTAGATTATCAACATAATCATAGAATTTGAAGCAAATAAAGATTAGAGATTTGTATTAGATATGAAACCTTTATCTTATTAGCAATAGACAATTTATGAAAATCTATTAGGTTAAAGTTAAAATTTAACATTAGGGTGGAAAATGTATAAAGAAACCAAGCTTAATAATATACCTTTTCATATTGAGTTCTTCAAGTTTTTATGGAGAAGGTCGTATATATCTAAAACCATTGTATTCTTAAAGATGATATGATGTTTGTAATATGGTCCAAAAACATAATAGTCATTAAAGATTAAAGATACATTACAAGATGGGAAGAAGTAAGAAAATTATTTCTATGACTAGTTGACAAATGTCCAATTCTAGAGTAAATTTCAAATATGAAACTTTTAAGATTTAGAAGAGGGTAGTTAATTACAAAGAATAACTCCTTATCACATAGAAGAATCTGGTAACACATAAACAAGATGAAGATGATAAAATGATTATGGACATGCATATTGCCACTCATAAGTGGGATGAGTCATATGATGTCAATCTTAACATGAATAATTAAGATATTTATCTTTTAGTATTATGATGAGATAAGATATGAACACATGTTTTATCCTTACAAGGCTAAAAGAATAAATCTATCTCATTTATTATATTATCTTATCTTTTATATTATAAACGATTAAGTTATTAAATAATAGGATTAGAGACACCAACTATTTTTTATTATTGTTGTATTTTTATTATCTAATTATATGATTGGCACATAACATTAGAGACACAAACCACTTTATAACTTCTATAAATACCCTTTAGCTCTTGAAGTTAAACGATCATAAACAAACTCAAAGCTTTCTAACAATCTTTCCTTTATGAATTTTTGCTTCTATATAGCTTAGTTATTCTTTTACAACAATCTAAAATATTAAACGAGTGCATACTATAAGTCCTAATGGAAGAAAGAAAGAGGCAACCATAGCATAGAAGAACCTTTATCTAAACCCTTATTTTGGTTAGGAGTTGTTCATGAGAAGTATAAGATGTTGAAGTTTTTATAGAAGCTTAAAGGATCTTGTTCACTATACTGTATATACTTAATCTTCTATAAATGTGATCCATGTATATGTGAAATTGACTTAAATTTTAAGTGAAGTTAAAAAGATTTAATAATCAAATTAGCTAAAGTTATATTTTTAAATATTTTTACTAAGATTAGTATTTTAACACATAATTTAGATGATTGATAATTATCCCCATCTTAATTATTTTCATGTAGATCATGATGGAAATAAAAATTCAATAATAAGATTATTGAATTTTATTATTGATCATATTAATTCTTTGAGTGCATTTTTAGATTATTTAAATAAAAATATATAATAGTTTTCACAACACTTTAAAAAAATTGACTATAAGATAGAATGAGTTTAAGAATCACTTTTTGAGGAATATAGCACCCTAAAATTTATTACTATTTCTCATCATTTTGACAAATATGAGAAACTTAAATAACATAGAAGTATTAAAAACTCTTTGAAAATTAGTTTATAAATTCTAACAATCCTTGAGTAGCTTTTATTTGTATGTTTATAAGAGTATACTCTTTTTAATGGTATCGAAGCTTTTAAGCTAAGTAAGATATGTGTTATATTCTAGGCTACTTTGAAAAATTGAAAGACAAGACATAAGTATTAAATAAAATAGGTAAAGGACATCTTTAAACTTTTTGTTAAATAAAAAAAGGAGATATTATAGTAAAATCACAAATAAAATTGTCATTTTAATAAAGAAAAGATAAATTATCAAAGAACCATACTATTTTGGTAAAAAGTATTCATTTCACATCAAAATGTGAATTTATTTTAAAATTCACATTTTTTATATCTAAAGCCTCCATATTCATAGTAATTAAGGAAACAATTATTTATAATTAACCCTTGCTATTTAATTTCATGATAAAATTTCTATATCAAAATTTTAAATTATCCTTATTATATTTTAAATTATAATCATAAAATTGTTGCCAAACAGAAAATATGTTTGACAATTTAATCTTCAATACTATATGAAAAATTAAACTTACAATTAGGTAAGATATATTATAGTGTAATGTAATATGATATAAAGCAATCATGATTATATTATAATATTTTCATAAAAATTATTATTGAAATTTAACGTAATTAATGTGTTATTTAAATTATATAAAAATTAACTAAAATTTAGGTTTTTCAAGAAATCATAGTTATGTTAGATCCTCAACCTTTTCTTTCAATATTTTGTTTCTTAATTCAATTGATTGATTTCCCAATTTCTTGCTTTAAATATGTTTGATCATAAAAATATTGATATTATTTAATTTTAATTATTCAAATGTTATCATTAATCATTATGTTACATTTTGTATCATATTTCATGCAATATCAAAAAAAGGGACAATCAAAAAGAATGAAATTTTTTTACCTTATTGTAAACTTGATGTGACTAATTCAACTAAAAAACATTTCAAACCAATTAAAAAGTTTGACCAAGAAAATTTTTTACATACTGAAAACTTATTAAAAATTAATGAACAAGTTAGTTCAACCATGAATTACTTGAGCTAACAATGAATTCATATATATACTTATGTGAGGTGACTAAGATAAAGAGACAGAGGTTTATTTTTAGGAAAGCCTCTAATACAAAAGTTAGTAAATATTCAAAGAGAATAAAGTAACTAGATTTTAATGTGCAAGAATGCATATCTTTTTTTGAAACTAAATACTTGTTTTTAGTTGGGTAGTTGGAAAATGGTGTACTTAATATAACATCATGTCCCTTTGATAACGGTCTTTAGAAACTTGTGTCAATTATATATTCCTTAAGACATGGAAAAAGAGAGCTAAGTATTATGGTCATGGCCCCGTATGTAATATATAAAGTATATGAACAACTTCTCACTATTTTTTAGGCTACATAATAATGAGGTGTTGTCAAATATTTTTTCAAATCATCAAAAGCAACTTAGCATTCATTCATCCAAATGAACGATTTTACATTCCTCAAAATTTTGTAAATAGGAGACAGTTGATGGTCAATAAGAGAAATTGCCCTAAGGTGACCAAACATCCATTTAGCTTTTACATCTCATACAAATTAGTAGAGGCTTCATGTTCAACATATCTTTGATCTTCTTAAGGTTTGCTTTAATCCATCACTGTGAAAACATGTAACAAAAAAACTTTCCTATTTTCACCCCAAATGTGCACTTCTCTGGAATAATTTCTTGGGATGGAGAATACTTCATGGAGATGTATCAAATGATCCTCTACCTCATGTCCTCCATAATATACTTGAATATCTTGTTAACTAACTACTAATATGTTGCTACCATTTTTTAGCTAAAAGATCATGATGATATAACAAAATATTTATTAATCTATGATAAAATAGGTATTCTCCTTATCTACCTTATCCATTAACGTCTGCAGATATCTTTGAGCAGCATCTACATGGCTTCTTAATTTATATGTCAACATTGAGTCTACCATTTAATCAACATTTGATAATGGATAGGAGTGACAAATTTTTTCCATAATATAATATAACAAATAAAATTGATGATAATAAATAATAATTGAATTTTTTATGTTGCAATTGAGAGTTTGATTTTTATGGTGGAAAAAAATGAGAAAACCAACTAAATAATGATAAAAGGATTTATGACTAAGTCATATGACTACCAACCAAATATGATTGAATTTATAATACTCTTTACACAAGCATCTATAACTTTCTATCTCTATATTAATTTTGATATTAATTTTTAAAGAACTTTTAGATCCTATTATTAAAAAATCATTAGTAGATAACAACATATGTAGATGAAAAAATTAAGAAATATAAGGGGGTGAAAATATGAAATAGGTGACTTCAATGTAGCTTGAGAAGACATAATAAATAAATTAAGAAATTAAAATTTTCAATATAGTAACTAAAAAACATAAATAGTAATAAATAAAAAGTTGAAAAGATGTGAAATAAAAATATTCAACAAATTAAAAAATTAAAATGATAAAATAAATAAATTTTAAATAATAAATCATTTAAATATAAAAAATAAAGAATTAAGAAACATAAATACTTATGAATGAAATATATAAAAAAATAAAATAAATAATTTTAATAATAATTTAAAAAGATTTCAAACCCACTAAATTGAATAACACAAATCATTAAACTATAATAAATTAAAAAATATAAGAAATTGAAAGGATGTTATTGATTATTTCAAATTATGTTTAATACTTATAATTATTAATTTAAAAGAATGCTATATCAATAATTTTAATATTCAATTAACAAAAAAAATATAAATCAGAGATAAAGAAAAAAATTGATATGCTTAAATTCATATATATATATGTATAGATACTAGTTTTTAGTTTGTGCATTGAACAAATAAAATTTACCCAAAAATACATATATTAAAGAAAATGATCGTTTGTTAAGATAATTTTCATCTGTATCCATTGCGTCGATTTTCTTAGTGAATTTATGTAATGTATAATATTGTTTGTACTTTCGAATGATAGAAAAATAATAAAAACAAAAAGTTTTTTAAAAAATAAGATTTAATCAAATTTAATGGATGAAAATCAATCACATCATTTAAAATTAATACATTTTAATCTTTATCTTTGAATTCTCATTAAATGTGTTAGGCTTATCCAGCAAAATGAATTTCATATTGGTAGAACATATATAAAAGATATATGACAAAAGAAAAAAGAAAACTAAAACATTGAGATTTCTTCTCACTCTCCATCTACATTATGATAAAAGGAAAAAGCAAAATAAAACAAAAAGATTTTTCCTATTTCATGGAAAATGTTTTAAACGAAAAAAGTATACTTTAATCATTTAGAAAAATATGAATAAGCTTTTAATGTTTAATTTAATTGTTCATCTCTTTATTTTTCAATTATTCATTCTTTCATTTTCTAATCTTACTTTTCATTAGAAGCAATAAAAAAAAGGAATGATAAATTAAATCATGAAAATCTAGTAAATATAAATTGTTGCGTTAGTTCTAGTTGAACTATTTATATAACATAAAAATACTCAAAACAAAAGAGGCAACACTAAAATTGAAGGAAATATAGGGCATATCTTAGCTTTTAGTGTGTATAAATAAATAAATAAATAAATATATATATATATATATATATATATATATATATATATATATATATATAAGCAACAAAAATGTCATCTAGTTAAAAATATTAAGGGTAAAACACTATGAACCACTTGAGGTTAGGGTCTAATTATCAACCCATCACTTCTTTTCTATGATCTCATTAAGACACTCTTCAACTTTATTTTCATTTGTTAAGAACCAAAATAATCTAATGTCATTTTAAAAAATATGAGTAAATTACTATGAGTTCCCTTGCATTATTTCCTAATTATGTTTATACCCCTCATGTTTTATAATCCAATTAACACACTATTTTACTTTAGTTTCATTCATCACTAAATCTTTTGGTTAATTTTTATTTTTATTTTGATCTTTAAAATAAATAAATATTTTTAAATATCAAAATTATTCCTTTAACAACAATAAGAGAAAAAATAAGTGTAGTTAATCAATTTGACTAAAAATAATAGGATTTGATTCAAGAATTAGAGCGGATAAAATATAACAATATAATATAGGGTAAAGATATTATCAAATATAAGAAAATAGAAAAATAAAAAATATTTATTTCAAGATTAACAATGAATTATTCTATAATTTATGAAAAATTAGTGATTTTGGCACCTTTGTGGATAGAACTAAAATATAAGGGTATTTTAATTAGGTTATAAAAAAGGGTATAATCATAATTAGGTCTTAAGCTAAGGGGCTCATAGTAATTTGCTCATTTTTTTTAATGATATTAGATGATTTGAATGTCTTAACAAATAAAACTAAAGTTGAATGATGTTTTAATCGGATCATTAAAAAAAAAAGAATGAGTTGATAATTAGACCATAACCTCATGGTCCTTGTAGTAATTTACCAAATATTAAATATTGAATAAATCAATAAAATAATGTTAAAAAATAATTGAAAATGAGATACATTGGAATACATTTGATATGTGTTAAAACAAATCATGAAATAGTAAACTTAAGAACAATGAATGTTGTAAGATAACATATCAAATATATTTTTATGACCATTAACTTGAATCTTGACTAATTAGGAAAAATAAAATATTAGTATATTCTTGTGAATCATAGATGTTCTCTATGTTCAAAAAAAAAAAACAAAGATTGAGATATCTATATTTTTATTTTGAAAAGTATACAAAATGACACCAAACTTTTTTTAAATTTTACTTTTTCATCCTTAAAAATCATATCCAAATTAATCAATTTAAACTACAATAAATTTTAGTTTAAATAACTCAATCAAGGTTAGAAAGTAAATTATATTATGTATGAAATATGAAGTAAATGAAATAGAATAAATGAAATGTAATAGATCCATATATATAGGCATAACATAAACATATATAGAATTTCAAAGGTTAATCAATCATAATTTATTATAAATTTAATTATTAAGAAAATATTTTGATAACATTTGGAAAAATGAAAATACTTTATTAATTATAGATGCAAATTAATATTAGTTTATTAGTTAAATAACAATAATTTTAAAAAATGAAAAAGACTTTGCTGTTAATGAACCATAGTTGTAAATTAGTATTAATTTATTTTATTTGTCAACAACTATTAAGTAAAACAAAAGGATCGTTCCTTCAATAAGTATTAATTTCAAATTAATGAAATGTTGGATTAATTAAATAAGTTCTTAATTATATACTTATTATAATGTTTTAAAAAATATTTTTTAATCTTACCACCTAAGTCTTTTTATAAGTTGAGAAGATGTCAAATAAGTATGGAGTACCAAATAATTATTTTTCTAAAGTATGAAAGCTACGGAAAAATTGTATTTACTAAGCTCTAAAACAATTATTTTTACTTTTATTATTAAAATAAATTTGAATGATTTTCTTTATGATTTATTTTGAAGTCTTTTCATATACTTATTTTAAGTAGTATCATCATTAATAAAATTAGTTATTAAAAATATTTAACATAAATAATATTGGGTAGTGATTACTAAAATAAGTTAAAATTATTTATGATTTATTTTCTAGTGACTCTTGATATATATCTTTTATTATTAATAACAATAAATAAATTATTTATTAAAACTATTTTAGATAAATAATATTAAATAATCAATATAACATTGTTTTATGTATTAGTTCTCACTTTAGTAAGGAGCAAAAGGAAACTTCTCTCCTCTTCCCAACATTTTATTCATTGACTTGTTCATCCATTATTATTTTTAATCACAAAATTTGTAGACAACCATTTGTATAAACAGTAGGAGGTCTAACCCTCTTGATTAGGTCAAGGAAAGACATGTTGAAGAGGTTTCCACACTAATTGCTCCTCCCCCCATCTAAAAGCATGAGATGAATATAACTTAAAAAGGGATTGGGGGGGGGTGAATGTAACTTAAAGAGGGATTAGGGGGGGTGAAACTTTTGAACCTACACTTCTTAAGTTACCATTACTACTTTGGTTAAAGTGATGACTCTCATCGCTTATTTCAATTGATTATTTAATGGTAGTGCTACCATTGAGAATGTTGATATGGCACTATCCATTAAGTGATATATTTATCTTTTGACGAATCAAGATCAGTTAGAGAACTTGGATCCCAAGAAGCTGAAGGGAAGGGCTAGCTTTACTTTACTAAAGTTTATCAACTATATTTATGGCATGGTAAACTGCAAGTATTATTTGATTAATCAAACTTTTAAAGATTGTCAATCAATCTTAGCCTTTTAAGTTCTTGTTGTGTAGGAGACAAAGAAGGTTGATACTTGAGAATTCTTATAAATAAAGTTTCTCAATTATGGTTATAGGAGGAAAAGGTGGGGGTGAAGAAAAAAAGTTAGATTCAAAGCTTTAGATTGCTAAGAGAAAAGCCATAAAATCTACTCAAAAGGCTAATAAATAATTTCAATACTTAGAAGAGAAAGTACCCTTCCTTTTTAACTTTTTTAATGAATATCTTCTTTATCATCTTAGTAAGTCTACAATTTATGACTTTTATGCTATAAACCTAGATTTTAAGAAGGTTGGTGATTTGGTAGCTCAGTACTTTAGCTTTTATAATGAGGATGAACATGAGCTTCATTCCCTATTAGAGTCACTTAAGTCTTCAAAGGAATAATCTTTAGTTTTTCTAATAAATGTGTTATCCTTGGATCCTAATATTTTTTTTGGTTCTAAGAAGGGGGCCTAAACTTGTACTTGTGGGTCACTTATAATGAAGAAAGTTTTTCATATATACTTTTTATTGTGTGATTAAGTATTAGGTATAAATTTGGCTGCTAATTTCATGAAGAAGTAAAATGCAATATTATATCTTTTAACAAAGTGTAACTTAGCATTTTAATGGAAAAATAAAACTTTATACTTGATAACTGGCAGATTTAGCTTGGAAGGTTGTTAGGATAATTGATATTTATAGCCTTAACATGCTAAGTTTATAACTTTCTTTTATGATTATAACTTTATAGCTTGGCTAAATATATGACTCTTATATCAAATCTTAAGAGCTTAGTTGGTCGAATAGTGCAACTTTGCCTATTAGGTAGCTCTTATAGCTATTCTTGAGAGCTTAGCCAATGAAGCAACTCTTATAGCTTATTTTGGAAGCTTAGTTGATAGATGACTCTTACAACTCTTATAGCTAATTTTGAAAGCTTAATTAATAGATAGCTCTTATAGTTAATTTTCGGAGCTTAGTTAATTAGATGGCTATTTATAGAGGATTCGGTGATAGATGACTCTTGTAGTTATTTTTAAGAGCTTAGCTGATAAATAACTCTTATAGCTATTTTTGGGAGCTTGACCAGTAAACAACCTTTACAATTAATTTTAGAAGTTTAGTTAGTGTGAGTGGGGCTTTTGCCATGATCTAGAGTAAGACTTGTGATAGACAGCACTAAGGGCCCGCTTGGAGTAAAAGTGCGATCTTCTCGAGGGGCTACCTCAAGGAATGAGATGGACTCAAAAGAGCCACAAAGTTAAAGTCACCATTGGATGGTTTCAAATTTGGTTCAACCGATCAATAACATGAGTGCTAAGTTAAACCCTTCAGAGATGGGTTTGGATGGTGTATGAAGCAAACAAGCAAGCAAGGACATAAAGTAAGCATGCAACATGACATCTTATGGCGATAGTATGACATGACATATGGAGCTGTATGATATAAGTATGGCGTTTGAGATGGTGTATAAAGCATCACGTATACATGACATATATATATCATGTGAAGTGATGGCATAGTATAAGTATAACATGGTATTTGTATGACATAGCATAGTAGTATGGCATATGCATGACATGATATAGTGATATGATATTATGATATAGCATGTATGTGACATGGCATAGTGTCATAGCATATGTATAATATGATATAGTGATGTGGCATATGAGTGGTAATATGGCATATGACATAGCATAGTATAACATATATTATAGCAAATATAATAATAAAGCATATCCATTCAAACAAAAATTAATAATTGTTGGTGAAAGGGATCAAGAGCGATAAGGGATACACAAGAGAATAAATTTAAAACATACATCCCAAGGAAAATTAATAAAATAGGGGCTTATTCTATTATAAAAGAGTCTTTAGTGATACAAAAATCTGAGATGTGTAGTAACATCTCCTCCACTTGGGAAAATGTCTTTGGGTAGCATGAGCTAAAATGCATGAAAATAAAAAGTGCACATAAAGGAAAATTAAACAATAAAAAGAATATTGATATATTTTGATCCATTCACTATCATATAGAGACATGGATCAAGGATCAAATCCTTAAAATGTGTTAGTAACATTCGTGTAGATAAGGAAATAAACACGAGTCTAATTATGGACATAAATCAATTTTTGACAAAAATCAATCATACCATAATGGGAAGATTATAAGATCCTTTGCATTATCACTTAGAATTTTATCAACATCCAATTAAATTTTATGATAGCAATAAACATAAAATCATTTAAAAATAGCATTTAATTGCAAAATAAAGCAAAATTATATTAATTTAATGATAAAATCAATTAAATTTAATTATGAAAATTAAAATTGAGAGACTTTAATATCCTTAGCATCAATTAGAGTATGGATTCAACACTCAATTTGATCTCAATCATGTCAATTGCAAATAAATTGAATCAAAAATAACATTTAATTCAATAATTTAATAAGGCCAAAATTAAATAAATGGTAATAATTTATGATAAATCTAACTTACTTGGATCACTTTGGAAACATAAATGTCATTAGGAACATCAAAGAAATATAGAAAATTGAAGTAAAATTAATTAAAAAGCATTAAATTTCTATCAATCCAGATCAATATATGTCTCATACAAAGCATTACATGTATCACATCTATTGAAAATTGGACTATATATGTTTTATAAAGTAGTATGTGCGATGCCTGTAATGTATGACAAACTATATATGATATATATAATGATATATGTGATGCATATAGTATTCGTCAGAGAAATAAAGCCATATTTTATGAAGAAAGCATGAATATATGCTAATTATTTGATCATTATAGGCAATTTAGGATATTTGTAAGTCATAAATGGCATTGTAGCATTCAGGAAAGTTACCAAAATCATAAATCAAGCCATGAAATCGAATAAAATCAAAGAGAAATAGGAGAAAAATGACTTACCAATGCTAGTAAAGTTATCCTCTAAATCTAAAATGTGATTAGAGTTTTAAAGAGATCAATTTAGTCATCAAGCCTAATTAATTATTTAATTAGGTGAGATTTTAATTTCGAAAGAGCTTATTGTCTTTGAATTTAAATATTTTTTTTCTTCCTTTTTTTTTAATACCTAAAGGGTATTTATAAGATCCATTGGGTAGTGAACCAATGGTCAATCTGTAATGTAGGATAAAGTGCATTTTTCAACTATATGCTACATATATAGTGGTATATGCTATGCATATAATGGTATATGCTACGCATATAGGTGGAAAATCAATTATATGCTATGCATATAGTTAAAAACTTACTTCATGTATTGGCTTACATGAGTTGTAAACTAGATGTGTCGCATGTCCAAATGACTCATAGGGCTATGAAACATATGTGTGCAACTTGGTTTCAAAAATGGGAACCTGTATCCAGCTGTATTGATAAGGAAATAAGTTTGTAATATGCATGCATAAAAAGGCCAACTTCATGCATCATCTTATACAAGTAAAATGGTAGATGTATCATATGACCATTTAGTTTATGGCATTGTAAAAAGCATGTATGCAACTCGGATTCGAAAACAGAGCACTGTATAAATCCATATTGAGAAAAATCTAAAAATTGCATGCATGTAGGTGAAAATCTAGTACCAATAACTTACCCCTTAATTAGGATCATTCTAGATTGATACAAGCAAAATTAGATAGAATGAGACCTAATCAGAGTATGGATTTTCACTCAAAGTTAGGAATAAGACCTAGTTGATGCTCAAGCCAATGTTGAATAAGATACATTAGGCATGGTCCATTAAGGATACTTATACTGAGATATGCCATCAATGTTAGTCGTTATATAGTGCTCATGTTGAGTCCTACTATTGGGAGCCCGATGCTCTAGCAAGATAATTAAAGCTAATTGAAAAGTGATGCTCATGCTGAGGCTTGCAACCTAATTCTGCCATTGGATGCTTAATGCTTAGGTGAGATGATCAAAGTTAACTCCATGGGAATACCAAGTCTTGTAACCCAATATCGATATTGGAGCCTAATGCTTGGGCTAAATGATCAATGTTGATCATATGATGCTCATGTTGAGGCTTATTTATCTAATTTTGCCACTAGATGTCTGATGCACAGGCGAGATGATCAATATTGATCAGTAGTCAACTACATGACCGATGGTTTTGCTACCAGGGTTTAGGAATCAAATACTTAATCTTGTGATCATTATTGGATTGAGTGGCCAATTAAAGAACCTAGATGATTAACTATTAGATCAAGATCAAATAACTATGAGTTCTAAGGTGATCAACTGTTGGATTGATGCTCGTACCATCAAATACATGTTTGATATCTCTAAAAATAGTATTTGGAATCTACTATTGAAATTCAATACTTTCTAGTCAATAGCTTGATTAGTAGTAAAAGGTTTGACTAAAAGTGATTGTTTATAGGATCAATTTCTTTTGTATGCTAGATATAGAAAAGCAATTTATCAATGAAATTAGAATTGAAATGGTTCAGGGAAAATGCTTGAATATTTGAGTATATGTCTACTAGATTTTGACCAATTTTCTAAAATTTTCAAATGCTATAGGTCATGAAAATTAGGCTCACTGGGAAAATAATCTTCAAAAATTATGAAATGTTTATGAGAAGCTTAATTTAATGAGTGCATCTTTATAGGAGTATGGTGCATATTGATAGAGCTCCCCCATAGCCAGTGCACGTCAGTATTTTTTATGATGTATGGAGCATGTTTTGCTACATGCTATCATAGATGTTTAAAGTTAAGGCAACTCCATTAGGGATTTAGAGGTTTAGATTCTCAAAAATTTGACTAGAGATTAAGTAAAAAGAAGCAACTTTATTAGCATAAAAATAAATGGAATTGGTTTAGAAGATACATGAGAGGTATTTTTGATTTTGATTGAGTACCCTAAGCATCGTCTCTTCTACTTGGGAGAGCGTATCATCAACTGGCATTAGGGGTTAGCAGGTCAGGTGGAGCCTATTACACCTCTTCAAATGATGTTTTGCTCATCCTATGTTAGTGTTGAGCTAAAGATTATGGCTGCATTGACAGACTTCCTTGGAGGTGACCACTTATCATAGTCATTAATAGATTACCCGACCTTTATTTAGACATGATTGTTGGGGCTTATGGAGTTATCTACCTATAAAGGGTAGAGTGCTAGGGCTAGTGGATCCTGAGGTCAACCTGCTATGTGAGGTCATAAAGTGAATAGCATGAACCTATTACCGCTTTACCCTTATTGATAGCTTTCAGAGAAGTATGAGTCTTGTTTGTTAAACTTATAGGATTTCTATTATATATTCACTTAGTAAAGTCATTCACATATTTAAGAATCCATAATCATTCATGACATGTAGCCACCATTCAACTTTGATTAATAATAAGCATATAGATATAATATCTTTTCATAATATTTTACACTTTGCAAGTAAGAGTCATACATGCTTTGCAACCACTTTAAGTCTTTAAACCATAATGTTATCCATTAAATGTATTTAAGAATCATTAGCATTCATTTGCATTTATGGTAAGCCACTATCCATATACATACCATTACATACCTTTTACATTCAAGTATAAGTGCATATATAAGTCATACACATGGATATTGGTATGTACTTCAAGTATTTAGAACATTGAAGCATGTATAAGACTTGTCATAACATATGTGAACATATAACATTAACTTGGTTTCATGCCTCTAAGTGTGTATTCTTATGTATAATGAAGAGTTATGAGGTCTAAGTGTGCATAACATTGAGTTAGGAGCCTAAAATGCCCATTCATTAACGTGTCAAATCATACAAGATAAGTCACTATTCATTTGGTCATGTGCACTATTCATTTAGTCATTTTTATTGCATGTTTCTTTTCTTTTCTCAATTAGTATGCATGGACCATTATGTACCCTTAATGATCATCTTATGAATCATGAATGACACTCACTTTTAGTCCATTATCTCATGCATATCTCAAGGTATTAAACCATATAAACAAAATACAAAACCTTACACATTTAAGGCACATAACATAAAGATGCTGAAACTAGAAAGTGTAAATACTATTTCTAAACATACTTGGACTAAAATGAATTTTTAAGCTATCTTCTTAGCATTTCACATAAACAACTATATACCATAAGAAACTAGACTCATCAAGGTTTCATTTAAGCTATAGCATGTAAATTATTTCATCCATTAAGGCCTCCAAATGCTAAAAGGTCGTATATCAAAAAGAGCCTACCAAAATTACATAATTTTGCATATTCTAGTGACACTCGCATGAAACTTACAAGCAACATGCATAAACTTGCATAATTTTACCTCTTTAACTCTTATGGAATATAATATATGTTGGTTTGCTATGTTATTAAGCAGTGGAAGAAATTTAAAATTTTTATTTAAAAATAGCAAACCAAGAGAGGATCTTTGCATCAAAACACAAGAAAAGTAAATTAGAGATTAGATATGGCATAAGATAGTAACTCTTACATATCAATGCAGTTCTCTTTTGTTCTTGATCTCTATGCCATTTATGGTTATAGCAAACCAAAAACCACCAAAGTAGGTAGCCTCCAACAGTATCCACACGTAAATGAAGGAATCCAACCAAGCAACGATTGTTTCTATCTCCTTTCCTGTGAATTAGCAAAGAAAAAGAAGAAACTTATGGTATTTTCTTCTTCCTCACAACTGAACTTGTGAAGGCTAAATTCTCTCTATCCAAAAGAAGGTATGTTTTGGACAAAGGAAGAAAAAGGAGTGGCTTGACCTAATTTTGAGTCATAACTACATATTTATACTCTAAAATTAGGTTAAGCTGAAACCCTTTCAGCTTAAGTCAAGTCTGGGCCCATCTGTGACTAATATGGCCTATGACTGTCACTTGCCTTGTCATAGCCCAACTCAGTAGCCCAACTTGACCTTTATGGAATTCTAAACATTGCAAGTTAAGTCCATTAGGTCTTAGGTTAATTTTCATAAGTATTTTTTTGACTTTTCCCAAAAGTACAAAAATGCCCTTTTAGCTTGTTTCCTCATTTGTAAGTGTGTGATCTTTTGGGTTCCTAATTTGTTGGCAACATGTTAAATCTCATATTTAAAATGTAAATCATGAGCGGTATCTAGTTATACATCATGATTACCTAAATATTAGGAGGCCAACCATTGGTTTGACTTCAACCCTTTCATATCAGACACCGCTACAATAAACTCCTTTCACCATCACTATCTCTTTTAGGTTTGAGTATGGATTAATGTCAACTCAATGTATGACTATTCATGTTAATTCATACCCTAAAATATATTTCTCATGTCATATAATCTTTATTCCCAAAATGCCCCCGTGAATCATATTCGCCCCGGGCATCCTACTTTAGCCAGAGATTCCTAAATAAAGACTACTTCATGAATCTTTGAGATAACCCCTACTATTAATATGGGGTGGTGAATTCTCTATTGATATTCAAATACCTTCAACTATGTTATACCATACCCAATCTCCAAACTATGAATGCCTCCTAAGGAGGAATAAAGCATAGGAGTCAAAGTACAGTAATCCACAGTTAAGATAACCTTGATATCTCAAGTCTAAGGATACTTGCACTACTGATATGAGTGAGATA
>CANYBF012319814.1:0-26360 GCA_948192965.1 Dalechampia spathulata | reverse complement strand
AAAAGACACTAAATGCAACCCTAATCTGAATCCTGAACTGCACCAAAATGAATCAAGATGCCCATGAGGGCAAAACAATAAAGAGATAAGCTCGATTCATCCCAATCAATCCGACTGATCCAAAATTAAGGTGCGACACCGGTTTTCACAAAAAAAACACTATTATGCATGCCATGCATATACCATATGCCATAACATACTGTATTTTGTATGCATATATGTATAAATATGCAAATATGCCAATACGCCAATACACAATCCAATACGCTTAATCAATCGATATGCTTTATCATACATACATATATGCCATGCCATGTCATATACTATGCCAAATGTATGCCATAACGTATGTCATACAGTATGCCATACATATACTATGCTGAATACACATTCACATACGCACCATTATGTCGTGTCATGCATACGCCATGCCATTAATCATTTCACGTGCCATGCATACGGTATGTCATTCACTTAACATGCTATGCATATAGTATGTCATCATTCTCACATGCCATGCATATGGTATGCCATACATTATGCCATGTCATGCATATGATACGATATTTCACATGCCATGTCACGCATCATCTCACATACCACACATTTAGTATGTCATATACATAACATGTCATGCATATGCCATGTATTACATCATCATACATATCATGCATATGCTATCCCAGACACCTGCCATGTATATGGTATGCCACTTATTATGCCATGTCATGCACCACTTCACATATCTTGCATATGGTATGCCATTCATCCCACGTGCATTGCATACGCTATACGCCCAACGCTAAAATAAACCAAAAACGTTAATGCATAATGTAATATGCTATTTGCCATAATATGTGCTTACATATTAGGTTGCCATATCATGCATACGATATATCATTCACACTCACATGACATTCATATGCTATGCTACTTTATCGCTATATCACATGACATGCATATGCCATGCCATCTAAATGTCATATAGCTTTATATGTCATTCTACGTACAACCTTGCAACACCAATTCACATGACGCGCTGTGTGTTTACACTTATGCTCGCATGCTTGCCTGCTTAGGACAATTAATTCCAACTATAATGGTAAAATTGATTTTGGAAACTCATAGAATAGATCTCCACCACCCAAACCCAATCTCTGAAGGGTTTAACTAGCACTCATGCTATGGTTCGGTTGGACCAATCTGGAACCATGCTGTGGTGACTCCCTTGCGACTCTTTTGAGTCCGTATCATTCCCTAAGGGTACCCCTTAGGAAGACTACATTTTTGCTCAAAGTGCGGTCCCTAGTCCGTGACTTTCAGAAGCCTTGCTTTAGGCCCCGGCAGAAACCGGCGCTCACAGTGGCGACTCCGTTAGGGACATCACGGCGAAAGAGTGGTGGCATCTAAGAGTTTCCATATCAATTTTCCCATCATAGTTGGATTAATTATATGCATCACAACACCAGTCCATGTCCACACACACCACCCTTGTCTCGTGTCAAACCTGTGATTGTGAGTAGGGGAGTACCTTGGACTCCATTCGACTCCTTAGGAAAGCACTATACTGATAACCATCAATGATTCCTGATAGATAGATGTGAGGTATAGTTCTATATCAATGATTCCATTTGATTGGATAGGTTATGGACAATGTGGTCGGAGACCTTAGCCTGTTCTTAAAACCGAAGTAAAGCCCATATAGTAAGCCTAGCAACATTCCCAACTAGGACCCTTATTGCATGCTATGTGGATCTTTGCCTTATCATATAAGTGGATTTGCATAAAGCCGGCCTATTTTCCTTCCACATATTACTCTACTAAGAGTTGGAATCCTTTCATGATTCTATATGGTTGCACAACCTCATGCTTATTCCATGGGTGTACTCTTATCATAACAATATGATCATGCCCGTATTGCTCTGTTAAGAGTCGGAATCCTTTCATGATTCTGTATGGTTGCCCGACCTCATGCTTATTCCACAGGCATACTCTTATCATAACAATATGATCATGCATGTATTGCTCTGCTAAGAGTCAGAATCCTTTCATGATTCCGTATGGTTGCCCAACCTTATGCCTATTGCACGGGTATACTCTTATCATAACAATATGATCATACCCGTATTGCTCTGTTAAGAGTCAGAATCCTTTCATGATTTCGTATGGTTGCCCAACCTCATACATATTCCACGGGCATACTCTTATCATAACAATATGATCATGATCGTATTGCTCTGCTAAGAGTTAGAATCCTTTCATGATTCCATATGGTTGCACAACCTCATGCCAATTCCATCGGTATTCACTTATCATTGCAATATAGTCAAATTGCTGTCAGGTTTTTACCATAATCCCCCATATGATCGGGCAACAATTAAACTCTCTTGTTTACCTTATTTGAGAGAATCGCACCTTGAGTTCCCAGTGTAATATGGGTTAGTATCCCTACCTAGGGCAGGAGAACTTGAATTTACCAATTCTTGTGGAGGTATAAGGTTGGAAGGGAGCACTACTGCATGCTACATATTTGCTAACCCTTTCATGTTTTCTGCCAACCACGCATACATGCATACTAATGCAATCTACTAACAAATTTTGCTTTTGCAGCCATAACGCTGGATGTTCCTAGCATAGGGCACACATACATCCCACATGATGCATCGCATGCATACATGCATACGCATACTAACTCGCTTTGTTGTAGCTATGACATCGCATATTTCTTAGCATAGTTCATGCATACATTCTAGGTGTCACATCACGTGCATCATACGCAACCGCATATGCATACTCATGCATTCATGCTAAACTTTTTATGCCATATACAGAACCATGTCAGACTCTCAGAATGCCAGAAATGTCGCATCCTCATATAGCCTTGTTGCCTCAACATTATATGAGGCCATACTTGCTGCAGTTCAGAAGCTCATCGACTAGTTTGTAGCCAAGCTTTTGAATGATAACTTCAAGACCCTCCTGCAACAGCAGATCCGGGAGGCTCTCAGTCCCGCTGAATTCATCACCTCGCCAGCTCCGATCAATGAAAAGGGGAAGAGTATCAACCTGTATGACATTGAGACTGATGATGATGTCTTGCTCCATATTCATGATGTTTGAAAAACTGAGACCACTATCTTGGAGCAGAAGATTGAACAGCTACATACCATCATGAAGACCAAGGGCATGGGAACTGACCTAGATTTTGATGAGTTCTCTATCCGTGCTATTAAGAGGCTGCTTGCTAAGTTTAAGCTCTCTAATGTTCCCAAGTACAATGGAGTTAGGGACTCAAAGAACCATCTGAAGACCTACACCATGTTGATGAGTACCACTGACTTGTCAGATGATTAGATTGTCTGGCTCTTCTTCATCTCATTAGAGGGACCAGCGCTAGCCTGGTATCACAGCCTCAACAAGGCAACCACGACCGAGTGGAAGCCTCTTTGTATTGCTTTCTATAAACAGTATGGGTTTAAGGCCCGATTTAATGTAACCCTAATGGACCTAGAAATGGTTAAATAAAAAGCCAATGAGTCCTTTATGGATTACTTTAGTAGGTGGATGGATAAAGCTCCACTGGTCCAACAGAAGCCATATGAATCAGACATGATCAATAAGCTTATCATGGGGTCGCTACCACTTTACCAGGATAGGCTGAAATATCAGACATTCCATACCTTTGAGGACATATACTCAGTGGGATAACGCATCGAGCAGACTAAGGGTAAGAAAAAGGAGCTCTCCTTTCCTAAACCCAAAACCACAACCAAAGCCTTATTATACTAATGCCTTGCAAATACCAAAAATCCATGTCGTGCAAATACTAAACCCCATACTGCAGAACATTACGCCATCCTGGACATTCTTAGATCTTGGAATACCACTTTCCAAGGTTTTTGGCCATCTTCTTAAAGCTAAACTCATCAAGCCCCTGGAACCAAACTTTAAAACACCACCTCTAGCCACAGTAGACACCAAAACATACTGCCATTATCACCAGCATTATGGCCACAATACTAATGACTGTCGCTCCCTCAGACTTGTCATCCAAAATCTCATTGACTCTTGTGAGATCGAGGACCCTGAGAAATCCAAACCGTCTACCAAGATGAACCCACTACCAAACTACTATAAGGCCAACGGTACCTACATGATCCAATCAGGATTAATAGAATCCCTGATTCTAAGCTCCTTTTCTCCTCTCAACAGTAAAGGGAATGCTTAGCTGCCTACCATTACCTTCCATCTTGACGGTGGATTTGACATTGGTGCCATCGACATATGGTACGAGAGCTCTAAGGATGAGTCTGGAGCTACTCAGAAATCCTCCAAATCTGAAGCATTAGACGCCCAGGCTTTAGATAAGGGTAAGTCGATCGAAACTCCCAAGGTAGCTAAGCCAGCACCAAAATCATCCAAGCAGCATAAAGGGTTAGGTGCCAACAAGATGTCCTCACGGGTTCATAACATGACCCACAACGACAAGGTATTCACTCCTCCCGGCCTCAGGAAGAAACCTGAAGCTCCCAAGAAGCTGACCGAGGCTAGGCTAGCTAGGGATCAAGCTGGTCCAAGTAATGTTCTAGCTCCACTACCATCTGATCAGGTTACTCAGCCTAATAATGTTATGGTCAAATAGTGGAAGAAGACCCAACCAAACATTAGCATCTGGGACCTAGTGATGTCCTCCCAATAGCATTAATGGGCCATCGTCGAGGCACTCTCAAGCATGAGGATCTCTCCCTCTGCTTCTACCTTTAGCATGAAGAGTCAGCTGGTAAACTGGGAACTATTGTCCAGCATGATCACATTTTCTGATGCAGATTTACCGGCCGAGGGGATTTGCCACAACAGGGCATTATTCATCAAGGTGAACATCATGAACTTTACCACCCCCTATGTCATGGTGGATGATGGTTCTGGCATCAATGTCTGATCACTCAAAGTGCTTCCTAAGCTTGAGATTCAGCTTTTAGACCTCAAACACGGTAAGACCATTATCAGGGCCTACGATGAGTCCAAACGGGAGGTTACCAGTACCTTCACTGCCACTATCACTGTTGGGCCAATTGAGTTAGTGGTGGAGTTTACAGTTCTGGACATTCCAGTGTCATTCATGCTACTCTTGGGCCAACCATGGTTCCATCTGTTGGGAGGTATGCCATCCACCCTGCACCAAAAAATTAAGTTCCTACACAATGAAGGTATGGTTACTATTATTGCTGATGATGAGGTAGTCTTGGCCTACATCAGAGAAGACGTCCCTCTTATGACTTGTTTCCAGATCACTGCTAACGGAGAACCAGAATCCTACTTGTACCAACCGAGTCCTGCTGTGGAGAGGATGATGCAACTAATGGACTATGTGCCTGGCACAGGCTTGGGCCTGTATCAACAAGGCCCCGTTGAATTTGACATTCTTATAGCCATGTGGGAGGAGAGATACTACATTGGGTTTGATCCCTACACCTCAGATAAGCCTAAGGAGTGCAAGATGATTCTCTTCATCCAAGGAGAGACTCAGCATGATCATGCTCCCAAGTTGCCTAACTCAGAGGACTTCTATGAACAATAGTTTGCCATCTTTAGCGATGTTTATAACTTATCAGCCTTGATAGCACCTGGGAAGGCTGATACTGCTATTACTATCAACCTTGATGAAGCTTTCCAAATCTTTGGTGATGTTACAGTTGCCACACTAGGGTCCAAGCTGCAGAACTTGGACATTGAAGACCTGCTGCTGCCAAAGGTCTATGAGGATATCACAATGCTGGTGGATAGCACCCTTGAAGAGCTTGTATATGAGGACATTGATGTCCCTATTGCTGTACTTTTTAATGATGATGTAATCTCATCTAAGTATGAAGCAATAAAGAGTAACTTTACTTATGTTTGTGATATGTATTCTGATGGCATTGTGCATGAGCATGAGCATCACATGAGCATTTTTGACATTAACGCATCTTGCATCAAAAATGTTAATATTAACACAGATGATAAGCCATGTCTTCTCCAGATTTCATCAGACTTGACCTTTGAAAAGAGAACAAAAATAATCAGCACGCTGAAAAAGCACATAAAAGCCTTTGCTCTAAGCTATGAAGACATGCCGAGTGTTGACAGATCCATCGTGAAACACAGGATTCCTACCAAGCCAGGGTTTAAGCCAGTCAAATAGAAGCTACGATGCCTCCGACCAGAGTGGGCACAAAAGGTCAAGGAAGATGTCCAAAAGCAGTTGGATGCCAAATTCCTTGAGGTGGTTGACTATCCAGAATGGTTGGCCAATGTGGTTCTGGTTCCCAAGAAAGATGGCAGGGTCAGAGTCTGTGTAGACTATAGGGATCTGAACAAAGCATATCTAAAGGATGACTTTCCTTTACCTCACATTGATGTACTAGTCGATAGCACAGTCGCTAGTGCTATGTATTCCTTCGCCGATGGATTCTCGGGGTACAACCAAATCCTAATGGCAGTTACAGATAAGGTGAAGACAGCTTTCATCACAGAATGGGGGACCTATTGCTACAAGGTCATGCCCTTTGGCTTAAAAAACGCAGGTGCAACCTACCAGAGAGCCGTAACAACACTGTTGCATGGTTTGATCCATAAGGAGGTCGAAGTCTATGTGGATGACATGATGGTGAAGTCTCCCACCAGAGGAGAACATACAGCTGCTCTTGACAGATTTCTCACACATGTTGAGAAATATGGACTCAGATTGAACCCAAAGAAATGCACATTTGGGGTGATATCTGGTAAACTATTGGGTCACATTTTCAGTCAAAAGGGTATCAAGGTGGATCCTGACAAAGCAAAGTCGATCATTGAAATGCCTATTCCCAGAACTGAGATAGAAGTTAGGGGATTCCTGGGACAGCTCCAGTACATCAGCATATTCATCACTAATCTCACTACCATGTGTGAGCCCATCTTCAAGCTTTTAAGAAAGAACCAGTCTATGATTTGGGATGAGAACTACCAGTTTGTATTTGAGAGAGTAAAGCATTATCTCTCTAACCTGCCAATTCTGCAACCACCTCGATAGGGAAAACCATTGCTACTCTATCTAGCCTTAGAAGAGGAGTCAGTGGGTGCTATGATGGCTCAAGAGAATGATACTGGAGTTGAGCATGTTGTCTACTACTTGAGTAAGAAGCTTTTGCCATCCAAATGCAAGTACAGCACTGTTGAGAAGCTATGCAAAGCTATAGTCTGGCTGAGTATGAAGCATGTCTTTTCGGGCTAGAAGCATTGCTAATGATTAATGCCCAGGATATACAGATATTCGATTATTCGATGCTAATCATTCACCAATCCACGGCCGAGTGGGAAGTCAAAGAGGAAAGGCTCAAGCCTTATGTTGAATACATAAAGTTCATGTTCTGTAATTTCAGCTCCTGCCAATTTATTCACATGTCGCGTGAAGAAAATCAGATGGCTGATGCCTTAGCCACACTGGCTTCAGTCTGTGAGCAATCATAGAGTCAAACTCGACCTGTATTCATCGAGCAGTTAAGGATTCCTTGCTATTTTGGAGAATAAGTCATGGTGCTAGATCAGCAAGATGAGACTCCATGGTATGCTAATATCATGAACTTTCTAAAAATTGGTGCTTATCCGGAGGAAGCCAATAGAACTGATAAGCTAGCTCTGCACAGACTAGCAGCCAACTTTACTTGGCACCAGGGTGTTCTCTACAGAAGAAGTGCAGATGGTATGCAACTTTGATGCATATCGGGGAAGGATATTGAGTCAATCATGGAAACGGTACACGCTCGTGTATGCAGGCCCCACATGAATGGATTCATGCTTTACAGGAAAATGCTATGCCAAGGAAATTTCTAGCTCACTATAGAAACAGAATGCATACAATTTGTATGAAGATGCCATGAATGCCTAATTCATGGAGACTTGAGTCATTTACCACTAGTTGAATTGCAAAATTTGACAACGCCTTGGCCATTCTCAGCTTGGAGAATTGACATCATGGGTGAAATTCATCCTAACGCATCTAATAGACATCAGTACATACTGGTAGCTGTTGATTACTTCTCTAAGTGGGTAGAAGTTGAATCCTACGGTAAACTGGGGGCAAGACAGGTTGCCAGGTTTATAGAGAAGAATATCATATGCTAATATGGGGTGCCGCATCACCTGGTGTTAGACAATGGAGTACAGTTCCAGGCCCAAGTTGCAGACTTGCTGGAAAAATATGGGATTGAGCACCATCAATCCTCTCCTTACTGCTCTCAAGCTAATAGGGCGGTCGAAGCAGCTAACAAGACAATTAAGCGCATCTTAGCCAAAACAGTACAGACCTACAGAGATTGGCATGAGCAGCTGCCATTTGCCTTATGGGGTTACAAAACCACTATAAGGAGTCCCACAGGTGCTACACCCTACTCTCTAGTTTACGGGACAGAAGCCGTATTTCCAATTGAAGTAGAAAAGGGCCAGGTATGAGCAGCTGGCCACTATTAATGAGAAACAGTTGAAGTCTCTATATCACCTACAGCTTTACAAGAAGCGCATGGCAAATGCATTCAACAGAAAGGTTAAACCAGTAGCCATACAGGAAGGTGATCTAGTTCTGAAGCAAGTTAGACTGGCTATTTGTGATCCTCGCAGAAAATTCAGGCCCAACTGGGAAGGCCCATTCCTAGTTAAGAAAATCCTCTCAAAAGGCGCTGTTTGCATCTCGGATTTGAAGGGTAACGAGTTCTCAGAACCTGTCAACCTTGATCGACTGAAGAAATATTTTATCTAGAAAGAAGAATAATAAAAATGAAAACCTGGTGAGCTGAAAACCTACATAGGCAGCTCATGTAAAAGTTAAGGCAAAAAGAGAAAATTTGCTCGATGAGTTGAAAATCCGCTCGGATAACTCATGCAAAAGTTAGAGCTCTTTAAAAGCAAAAGGAGAGTGTTAAAATAATTGGACAAAAAATCTTACACGAGGATGGTCAATAATAGAGGTTGAATCTGATGCGTATCTGGAACTTCTATATTGGTTTTAACATTTTCATGTAAATGTTTTAATCTCATTAATGCAAATGGAATGCATGTTCATTAACTTAGCCATAAGTAATGCAAGTTGCAAATACAAAGCACTATCATCCTTTATTATGTGTTATTACTTAACAATATCTTATAGTACAGGATTCAAGCTTTGCATAGCGCCTACAGCTTGTACTCGTCATCAGTGGCAGGTCCAGCTCCGGGAAATCTCCACCAGTGCTATCCGATGGCGAGGCTAGGTCCTCTCCACATGCTCCATAAAGTAAGACACCAACCTACCTCCCTCAAATTCCGTTAGTTGTGGAATGGTCTGCCACTAACCATACTGATGACAGATCCTAGCAGGACTATAGTGTGTGCAATACCTGAATCCCAGCAGTGGGATACAATCTATGTAAGTCATTACAGTAACATACTGTATACGCCACCAGGGATAGCTCCACCTGATCTTGCTCTCAGGTCGAGTCCCCATCCATTCAATCCAGCCTTGGAATAACATTATCCTTGCCTCACCAAATGCATAACCCCTCCGCATGTGGCTATGAGGAAGGTATCTCTACGGAATACCCGCTGGCGGTGCCAGGATCCCAAGCTTCTCTTGAAGCCAGATCTCTAATAAAAGAAAATGAAAATAAAAGCTCACTGAGTTGAAAACCTTGCAAAAGGCTACTCAGGTAAAAGTTAGAGCAACCTGCTAAACTGAAAATCCAAAGGGGGTAGTTTAGGTAAAAGCTAGGGTTTGAAGTGAAATAAAACCCGATGAACCAAAAACCTTACAAAAGGTGACTCATGCAAAAGTTAGGGCAAAAATGTAATTTTTCTAAGTTGAAAACCTATAAAGGTGACTTAGAATCCTCACCTGTAAAAGAAGCAGACTGCCACTGAAGCGCTCAGACTGTCCACGCTTCACTTTGTCCAGACCAAGGATTGTCTCCGCAATCATCATGGGAAAAGGGGTCCAACCCTTCATGATCTGGTCTATCACAGGCCCGATCAACAGGTCTCCGTAGCTAGACAGATCGATGAATAGGAACTATGCCAATAGTTCAAATCCAACTACCCTCCATGACAAGTCTTCTACAGATTTCTAACTGCATAGCTGGAAAAGGGTAACAAGATCTACAGAGTTGTCTGTAGTCAAAAGAGATCCCGCTTCCAGTGGATTAATATCAAAAGCCCTGATCAAATATGAGAAAGCAACTCCAACAGGCACTAGCACTGTCAGCATCGTCGTCATGCTACAGGTAACCCCAAGGATGGCAGCAAACTCCTCGTACATCAGACATAACTCTACATGCCCGAATCAAAAGATATGGACCTCTGGATCCAAGAACTGCACGGCAGCATGCAGAAAGGCATGGTTGATTGAGACTTGCTGGAAGGTTCTCAAATATTAAAGTCTGATCTCGCCTAGTCAACTCCACTCATTATTTCCCCAATGGCGAGAAAGGGCACAAAAATCAGATAATGATTGCTGAGTCATTGTATATCTAATTTCTGCAAAGAAAAGTAGATGAGTTATGTTTTGCCAATAAACTAAAATGCATGGTGTATTTATAAGCAGCAAACAGCATTGGATATCAAATTCAAAAGACATAGAGTACAAGCCTTTATCTATTTTTACAGTTTGTACGCAACAACCCTGGTGTACTAGGCATGCAATTCTAGTCTATAACGCATTATCTTATTCTAGTACAAAAACTGCAGATTTTTGATGCCATGCATATGAAAGCCTGACATCACATTGGCTCTATGCATCATCCTCCCCGGAGCGATCATCCTCAGGATTAAGACTGTCCATAATATTGATATTGTAACACTCCAGGTGCACCGTCAGCCGTGCAATCTCTCGGTCCCTTTCTTCTATCATCCGAGCGAAACGATCCTGCCCCTCTTGCTTCACTTACCTGCTGGACTGCAAACATAAGCATACAGGTATATAAGTCATGCATCCATGCATACTCATGCACTTGCATTTCATAACAGGTACTTACCTGGACATCCAGCATCTCAGACGCATGATAACGGCATAGTCCTATCAGTAACCTTGAAGCGTCTGCCATAGCATCTCGACGCACCTGCAAGATCAAAACATATGTCAGACCACTGAAATTTAAGACACATCAAAACACGCATACTCACATAGGTCATGTTTGGAGGATCAAACTCAATCTTGCTTCTTGTTGGTACCAGGAAGGAAGTCTCATAAGGATGACTAGTTGCATCGTAAGTAAAGATCAGAGGATTCTATGGCCACATCAGCTCCCCCTCTAAAAAGTCTGCCAATCGTCCATATCCAGGAGGCACCTCTGGAGTGGCTGACATTGTCACCGGTGGTACTACACTTGCCCTAGAATTGCAGGATCTATTTGAAGCAACGCTGTCTCGAGAACTCTCAATTCCTGATGAGCCATGACATCCACCTCGGCTGCCATGGGAAGCGGATCTCCCTCCGCTCCCACTGAATTGGCCATGCTGGCTCCTACATGTGGAGAGCTCTACATGCCCTAACAATCTCAATTGAATGAAAGAAGGATAATCTATAGGTGAGTCTAATAGATGCTCTCGCTCGGGAACGCCAGTTAATCCAGAAAGAACTTATGGATCTGTGTCAGTACAAGATGCCCAGAACATTACATGTGGGGGTATAGCAGGTTCTACCCGACTTTCTGGTCCCAGATACCAGTCCAAAATGCGCTCGCTTAAATAAAAGAGTCTAGTTTTAAGCTCCTCCAATAACATATGTTGCTCATCCTTACGCATCGAGGTCGTCACATACTCTAGCCTTGAATGCACATTACTCCAAGGAAAGGGATGCACCTATTCCAATGATAAAAAGAAATTAGACACGTGCATAGGTATTTCTCAAACCAGTTCAATATAGTTTAATGCTAATTAAATTATTTCTTCTTACCTGGTCCCAGTTTAAATTGTTAAGGTGCTCCCTCAACTCATCCATAAGATCTTAGTCTCTTAAAGTCTAATTTATACTCTTCTCTAGGCTCTAGCGGGGGCAAAGGTGGAGCTGGAGTTACGGGTAAGGTCTGACCCTGTGCTCGCATGTACTGAAGAAACTGAGCAAAATGTGCTGCCATTAGGTTAGCTGCTGAGGCATCAACCCTATCTGCTTACGGTGCCCTCACACTAGGTCCACCCTGTTCCTCCTAACAGGGTTGTCTTCCACTAATATTCCCAACCTCAAATGAACTTTCATGGGGATTAAAGTTACCCCCTTCCTCTTCACCAACAATGATAGCCTTGTCGATCATAGCACTGAATCTGCAATACAAAAACATAAACATAAACCTAACAGTCAGCAGCGGTAAGGACTGGTAACTCCTCATATGTAGCTTACTAGACGCAGGCAGTAGTCCTAACTAATAACTATGAAACTCATCGAGCTAGACCATAGCTCTGATACCACTATAACATGTCACACCCGACCCATACCCGGGATGACATGCTCCCGTAGCACAGACAGCGGCCCCTAAGAGAAGACCATCACCTATACCACAAAGGATGCATCATGAAAACGTCGTATGGGGACACGTCTCTAAGCTTAATAATGGTGCAATCAGCGTGGTGTGATACCATAAGAAAAGTACCTAGAAAATCTACTAGACATTCATGCAACTCCAATAACCAAAAGCTCTATGTTGAAGTATATATAAAACCAAATACGGTTTATTACATATAAGTGAGTGCATACACTAATCACCACCAAAAACTATACAACTACTACCTCACTAAACTCCACAACAAAAAGGATCGGAGTGTGCCACAGGAGTCCTGTACCACTTCAAGATTTGGCTATCTCTGCTGACAACCTCTATCCCTTCTCTGCTCGCCTACCCGAGGGCTCTGAACTTATGTTTATCAAATGATAAATGCTAAGATAAACTTAGTGGTGCTAGAACATAATAAGCATGTACATAACATAGTAAATTAGGTCATTAACACAGGACAATATTATAACAATGGAACATATGGCATCATCATCAAAATGCCATACCAGAGCTTACAATTCTCATGCATGCCAAGGAATATTATTATGCAAGCGTACTCCCTCAACCTCACTCTTTCACTATTATTTTCCTGTAAATGTGCATATTCCTTTTGCACATACTGGGTCCCTGTAGGTACTAGTACTCATCTCCCAAAGGAGGACATATAAATATAGGATGTTTAGCACTCTTTTCTTACTATAGGTCTTGAGACTCATCTCCCCTTTAGGGAGGCCATAATCTAAATGATTCCATTAGGGATCCCATCATCATTGTTGACCCAGTATACCCAGAGCTTAGCTCTGCCCTCTTTACTCACTTTCTTTTCTCTCTTTTTCATCTTCATGCTTCATCACCATGCATGCCATAAAGATATCACAAGCAATTATGCTTCATATCATACGTACATATGCATTCATTTCATCATGAAACAAGGAAACATTGCATCTAGGCATATCAAATACAAGCATCAACATATTGCATCAAAATAATAACAGGAAGATCATAAATGTCTTGCCTAGACTTTACATAAGTCTCAAGGTGAAATAACAAGCCAAACTTGGCAATAAACACAAGACTAGTACAAACAATAAGCATCTAGCATAAACAATAAGCATCTAGCACAAACTTGTCGGTAAAGCTACTTCTAGTGTAGGCTCATAATCCTGTCTCTAACAGTCTCTAACTGTTATTCCTCATTCTCGCACGTTTGGAATGCTTAGGAACTCTAAGTGTAATATTTGGCAAGGTTTAGGAGGGTTTTGACTGAAGAAAAAGGAAGAAAGCTAAGGAAAAATGTTAAGTTATAACCCTTAAAAAGTCAAACTTAAGTCGCGTACGGCCGTACGAATCTTGGTACCTCATTTGGTTATAACTTAACGTCCTGGATTTCCTGACAAACCCAAATTCCTTTGAGTTTACATCTGGTCGTATCACCTCTAGGACCTAAAATCCCTGTAGCTCCCCTGTTTGGTACACCCATACGGTGACTCCGTACGCCCGTACCACTATCCAAAACCTCAAACTATGCCTATTTCCAAGCCTATTCACCAAGATACATGTACTAAAGCTCAACCCAATCTTAAAACTACTTCCAATACACCCTTAAACATACCTAAGCACATCTGATAACCGTCCCTCAGTCAACCAAGAAGGCACACTTCTCAATAAGGTGATGACAATATAACGAAACATGCATCCACATATCACAATATACATATCATAAGTCCTTCAAACATAATTACCAAAACCCTCATAACAGGAACTCATTCAATACTACCATTCATCTACGCATACACACACATAAATGCATAACTCCTAGGGTCTCTAATACAGGTGTAACATGCTCTATTAATAAGCTCTAAATCTTCTCCTAGAGATTACATGGTCAAAAGAGATGCCTATATAATTATTGCTAACTTTACTTCTTAAGGAGAGGTATGTATGATTGAAGTGAGTACTTTCAAGTCTTGAGACTTAGAATCGATTTCTTTCCCTAAAATACTTATTATTATGTATGGCATCTCCAATGTTGTCTCATCAAGAATGTCAAAAAATATTATTCATTGGATTTTTTATGAACCCACAAGTGCTATAAGTATGTCAGAGAATTAAAGTATTCTTAAACTGTTATGCTTTTTGACTTTTGATTGAGGATTTGGGCATCTTATATTTGCATGTAGAGAACTAAGTTTAAGAATAAAGAAAATATCTTTAATAAAAGAACGTATTTGAAATAAAATAAAGAGAATGTATATTTGAAAAATAAAAATAAAAGCTTTCTAATCTAATAATGTTAAAGTAATCTTACTTATAATGATCTTGATAATGATTTAGTTGTCCTCTTATTGATGCATTCACTTACTATTCATACAATCTTCATTCTTTTCTTCCTTAAGTTAATAATGGTGCTTCAAGTGGTGCTCCACTTCCTTTAAAATCAACTTCATCATTTCCTCAATTAACATATTCATAAATTTCTCCTAATATTAGTTTCATCATTTCCTCAACTTGCATATCCCTCTTTTTTATGATAAAACACTCCTTCATTCATGCTTTATCACACCCATACTTGGCGTAACATGCTCCCGTAATGTAATGAATAACCTCCTAAGAAATAAAATTATTAATTACACTATAAGGATGCATACATTTTTTTAGCAAGTACTATTCACTAAGCATTATTCATAAGTACTATTTATAAGTTACTATTCATCAAATATTATTCATAAGTTACTATTCATCGAGTCCCGTGGTGAAAATTTTATAATATAAAATTTATTTAATAACCATTATATGTGTGTACCTGCATATCTTAGCTATCTAATTTCATTATGTTCATGTATCATATCATATTTAACATTCATATGCCTGTTCATCATCATATCATGCATATATAGTGATAAGTCAATCATTCATATATAATTATATTGTTATACATCATCATCATATTTATCACAATAAAATACAGTAATACAATACATATATACTACACAACCCATATTAGATACTACTACTAAATGAGTATGAAATATGCTACATAACAAGAATTAAGTCTCAGAGTATAATATAAAAGTCCAAACTGTCTGCAAGATAGGAATTTATAAAAATCCCAACCTTCGCTAACTGTCAATCAACTAATTCTGATGTTCCGCGAGTGGTCTAGATCATGCGTTCATCAAATGATAAATGCTGAGTACATAACTCAATTGTGCTATAAAATATATACAAATCATACTTTTATACAATAATGACATCCAATATCAAATCACCAATTAAGTTTACATAAGACAGTATATTGATATCATATCATATTAATAAACATCATACTTTATCCATAATGAACATTTAATATTGGAACTATAAGAATAAATACCATTTTAGGTCTTTTGTAACTTTCCTATAGCAATTATCACATAAAATAACATTGTACATAGATAAAGATATGTATATTTACACTATACATTAACCATCATCAATCTTTGTATTGATCTCATATATGAATGATGAGGTATGTCTTTGAGAATGCATTCATGCAATGCACTCTCCCTCCAATTCTTTTGTAACATTTCATCTCTTTCTGTAATATTGTGCATAATTTCAATTTGTATTGGGTCCCTCTATGTACCGGTACTCATCTCCCGTAAGAGGCATATATAAATGTAACTATATGGTTCAATGAACCTGTATTTTTACTTCCTATCAAGAAGGTTACTATATGATTCCGCTGAGGGAATCAGTATTTTTAATTCCAATCAGGAATATTAACCCGGTACGTATCTATTCATTTTGTATTATGTCATCACTCTTTCATTATTCCCACCTTATAACCACTTTATGAAATGCCATGAATATGAATTTATGCTTGAATGATTCATGACATAATATTCATGACATAATGTACATCATGCCATAATGATTCATGACATAATGTACATCATGAGATATTAATGACCATTCATACCCATTTCATGTATATCATAAACATTCCAATATAATAGAGTAATTCAAGACCCTAAGAGAGGTCATGAAGTAAAAAGCACAAACCTATCATCGATTTACCCTTATCAGAGGCTTGGATGGAAGTATTAGCTTCGTTAGCTCGACCTGTAACATTTTCATTTCATGACCACTTAGTATTACCGTTCATACATTCCAATAAGTTTTCATACTTAGAAAGCATTCAAGCAAGATTCCATAGCATAGCATTCCATATTTCTTAATCAAAGATAAATGTTTACACAAGTCACACATATGCATTAATGATAGATATGTCTTAGTATAACATGCATAAATAAATGGCATTAATTTTATTTTCTTTACGTATAATAGTAAATTATAATAATTAAATAAGCATAACATTAAATTTAGATGCCTTAATCATCCTTTCCTTAAATGATTGAACTATGTTATATAAGTTACTATTCATATGGTTGAGGTACTATTCATAGGTTACTATTCATTTGGTACGAGTTACTATTCATGTGGTCATTTTTACCTATGTTGGATTTGTAATTGTATGTACATAACCATTCATTTAAGCATTCAAAATAAATTTTCATAATGAGTTACTTGATGTTAAAACATGCTTGCTTTTCAAGTTAATAAATATTCTGTCTTATGAAATAGTTCTCATTATGCAAGCATTTCGACTAAGTAAATAACCTCCAAATTAAGTGATTCTTAACCATTAGAAACTACACTCAAAGATCTTTTTAATGGTATACTATATTCTTAAGAATTTAATCATTAAGGCCTCCAAACATCAAACGGCTGAATGCCTATCAATTATGCCTAAAAGTCACCCGAAATGAGCATATTTGGAGCATAAAAATAACATGAATTTTTAGACCATTTAAATGAATTTTTAAATTTTAAAGCCTTATACCATTATAAAATAGATTTAAATAGCTTTCCAATGATATATTATACAAAATTTTTAGATAACATTAAGGTAGTCAAAATGCAATTATTGTAAACCCCTAAATCTATCTTTTTATCATTCAGTTTCGGCAAGTTATCTACACTTAGTTTGCATATCTCATTTATGGTATTTAATTACCTTTAAATCATACCATTTTTCATAAACACATACCTTAACATGTTACCCATATTACCATACCATATTTACCAACATTCATGTACCAAAATGCAACCCAAGGCAGCCATATACAAGGATACACATGCTTGCTACCCCTTGACACCATTTTAAGTATAACTTTTGGTATTTTATTTCAATTGCCTTCAAACTTTATTTTCTTCATTATAGCATCACAATTCATCATATTTACACATAATGAGATGATTTATGCATCAAAACCGAATTATAAAGGTCATTTTTGAAGAGGTGAAAATTTGGGCAGCAACTTTTTCCCATGCACTTTCTTACTTCCTATCCACTTTTCATGCATTTTTTTGTTCTTCTTCATACTTTATCACTTCTAGCAATACATACACATCTCATACAATATCTTAGAAGTCATTTGCATGTAGGTTACCTAGGGTTTTCATACAAATCAATTCCATATACAAAACTTAATCAAAATGCATCAAACATGCATAATTAAGCATGGTTTTTCCTTTCCTTTCATCAATTCATCAAAACTCATGCATAAACTTTCATTACCTACATCAACCAACTTCTTCAACTTTCAAGAACACAAATCTCATCAACCAATAATAAGAAATAAGTATACATACATTGAAAACCAAGCAAAAATAACATAGAATACTAAATCTTCATAAAATTTACCTTAGGAAAAGTATGAAATTGAAGTGAAAATGAAGAAAATGAAGAGGTAAGAAGAGATTTCGAATTTTGGAAGGAGGAAGATGAAAATGCCTTTGGTTTTTTCTTCATAATATATTTATTTATCTTTTAATTAATTAATTTTAACTATATTTAAGGAAGGGTCCAATAAGAATATGACATTTATCACCTTCTCATTGATTCCTTCCTTAAATTATAATTAATTAATTAATTAATGTTTATTATAATTTTCATGTCATGTACATTAATGTATATATGATACACATCTTCATCATACATGCATATCTCTCATTTTCAAAAAATATCTTCCCTTTAAGTGAAATTACCATTTTACCCCTAATTATAACTTAAGTTATTTTTAATTCTAACTTCATTAATATTATCCAATATACATTCTAACATATACTTTCTCATCTTCTAACATATTGTACATATCAAAGTATCACATTTCACTTATGAATTTCATTCTAAGTATCATAAAGACACTTTTCAATATCATTCAAAAGACGTACTATAAGACATGTTATTCCATTATAATCATTTTAATCATATTTTTACCTGTTTTCATGTTAAATTCTATGTCTAATGGTATTGCATTCATCCATAATACATTCATATCTTATGTTCAATATCAAAGCATCCATAAAATCATTAAGCATTCATGCATTGTTCATTCGGTCTTTCTAAGTCATGCATAACATGTAATCACGTAAGGATGCTATGAATGCGGATGTGACATGCTTGATGTAAATAATGAGATAAAAATTTTATTATAAAAGTGATATGTATCATAATATAATTTTATGATAATTAGAATTGTGTTTTATGATATAATTTTAAATGATACATGTAATAATAATAATAATAGTAATAATAAAATTATGTATTAAGATAAATATTATTAAGATTAAAATTACCTATTTCAATATAATTTTAAATTAAAAACATTAAAAATAATTATAGAAAATGATATAAATAATAAATTAAATAATTATTTTGTACCATAATTCTAATTCTAATTATATATAAATATCACGAATACCATTTTCAACAATGATATGTACATTCTCACAACTAGCTTTCAACATGTAGCCATTAATTGGAGTGTTAATTTCGTAATGAATTTTTATTTATTCAAGTTTATGATTAAAGCAGGATTTAGAATTCTCCTTGAAATTTATCTTCAAAGATAGGGACAGGATCAGAATATGGATCATATTCTCATTTATGCCATGAATATAATTTTATTATATTAAAATTTATTATATAAAAAATGTATTGAAATTTGTATATAAATATATATATATATATATATATATAATGATTAATATTTAATATAAAAACTTTAAACATTAATTATTTTAACATATATGCATTTTAAAAATATTTATAAATATCACAATTTATATTACTTTTGTTAAATAAAAAAATTCCCTAATAAGATCTCCATGGAGGTGGGGATCCATAAAGAAGGAGGAGACTAAACTTTTCGCATTTTAATTAATAACAATAAAGTTTGGAATTCTCCAATACGATGAGATCACATGAAAATAATGTCTCACTCCACCTCATCCACTTTAAAAAGTTGAAATGAATTCAATTAGAATTTAAACCGAGATTTTTCAAAATTTTTTTGATGTATCATAAATTTCTTAACTTTAATTTTAATTATTTTAAATGTATTTAATAAATATAAATTATAAAATAAATTATTTAATTTTTTATTTAAAAACTAAAAAATTATATTTTATTAATATTTATAATTTTACATTAATAATTAAATTTTAAAAAAATTTCATACATTTATATGATTATAAACTTATAGTTATATATTTAAAATTAAATTATTTTTACATAATTAATGAATTAACTCATGATTTTATTATTAAACTAACTTACAAATTTAAACGAATAAAATATTATCTAATTTGAATCTTATTCATTTATAAAATAAACTTAAACAAATTTTTATCCAATTAAATTGCAAACTTAAAACCACCAACCTCATTTCCACCCACCATTGCCAAGCTTAACTATCAATTCATTTCGACAATTACGTTAAAAAGAATCTCATACCATCATGGAATATAATGAATTTTTATAAATATATATTAAATAATAAAAATTTTAAGAATTAAAATTATTTATTAAATTATTTAATATGATTATGATCTAGCAATTCTAAAAATATTATTAATTTACTTTATATATTATTTATTATAAGGATATTATTGTTAATTATGTATTAAATCATTTAATAAATGATTATCGTATTAAATGTTAAAATATAAATATATAATATTGAGAATATAACTACACCTTTTTATAAATATTAAAATGTACTAAGAATAAAATCACAAATTTCAGTATATCATTGAAAAAATCCATAAGCTTCTAAATAAAAGCGAATAATATTATAGGATATTTTTTAATCTCGTATAATAGTTTAATTTTTAAGTTAAAATAATTTTTTAATATAATATTAAAATATTTATTATTAAAAATTTAAATTTAGTTCATTGAAAATTTATTTATCAAAACAAAAATAAATAAATGTAAAAAAAATAAATAAAATCAATAGATGAAATGATTTTTTTGACAATTTGTATAAGAGGCGAAGAATCAAAGAATTGTATATTTTATAAATATGTATTGAGTATAAAATTATATTAGTATTTGTACATGAATTATTAATTAGCCTAATGTTATTTTTTATATTTATTTATTAGAATAATAAATTGATTTTTAAAAAATTATTATCACCCAGTAATGAATGTTGATGCCATTGTTGTATGCAATAATTATTTCCCCTTTTTTTGCTTGATTTATAAGTATAATCTAAATCTGTAACTTTTCCTTCTTCAAATCCTCGATTTTCTTAAAATGAAATAAGAATAAAGAAAATATATAGATTATGATTTATATTAATTCAAAAGGAAACAAGTGGATACAATCTTCTATAATAATTTTTATAAATGCTCGATAACTTGTTGGAAAACATTAATTAATAATTTTGAAGTTTCTTTTTGAATCTTTATAAGAATGATAGATATGTTTCATCAGTTTTTAATTATATTATTGATGTTAATCTTATTTTTTATAATATGATTATTTTCTAAGTAATTTAATATTTAACTAAAACTAAGAAGGTAAATTTGTTAACACAATAATAATAATGCATGATTAAAACTTATTTAAATTATAAAGTGATGTTTTAAATTATGTAAAAATTAAATAAAATTGTAGAAAATGAATGACATTGATCTATTTGTCATAAAATTAAAAGAGTCAAAACGTGAGATCCAATGATATATATTTTTCAAAACTATACCCTAAAATAAAATATGAAACTATAGATTATAGCTTACCTTGATAACTTCAGCTTCGGCTCTCATTATATATATATCCTCAAATTCTCTTTATTTTCAATACAGTACATCAGTTCTTATCTAATCTTCTATTGTTGAGTTTTTCTCTTGTTTCTTGCATATGTTCTAGTTGTTTGATTTCAAGATTTGGGTTTCTTCTAAGTATTAATCTTGTTTCATGGCTCAAATCAACGATATTAGATTTTGATTTTGCTTGGACAATGATACTAAACTTGAAATCATTTTATTTTAATATATAGTTAATTTTAGTTTTATGTATTACATAAATGTGTAGGAATGCTGATGAGGTGGGAGATGGCTAAAGTTTTATGGACATTATTAGTGTTGGTTTTGGTGAAATTTGTGAAGAATGAAGACGCTGGCATCACTAGTTCCTATATAAGAAAACCTTTCCCATCTACTGATATCCCTCTTGACGATCCAGTATTTGCTGCCCCTCCTGGTCATAATGCACCTCAGCAAGTAAGCAACCCTCACTTTGCATGCTATTCACTATTCTCTGCATGTTCAAAAATTATTCGCTGTTAAATATGATAGAATTTGAGCCAAGGTGCATGGATGATTGGAATGCAGGTGCATGTAATCCAAGGTGACTACATCGGAAAGGAAATAATAATCACATGGGTGACACCAGACGAGCCAGGGTTTATGGGCGTTGAGATTGATCTCTATAATTACACCTTTGGCCAGTACAAATCTGGATTTATTCATCAACGTGTTCTCAGTAACCTTGAGGTTCCTGATAAACCTTCTAATATAGAACCACATTTTGAAATAAATAGATTTTAAATTCATTATATACTACTACTACTAATAATAATAAATAAATAAATAGATAAATCACTATGTTTCTCTTATTTTGCAGTCTGGCGCATTTTATGATTACCTGGTTATAGCTGATGGTATTACTAGGAATTTTGTGTATAGAGCACCTCCAGAGGTTGGTCCTGATACTCCTTATACATTTGGAATCATTGGTAAGTTTTTATTTAATTATTTTCTATTTTTATCATCCCTAGACATGTAGGACTTATTTGCATGGGGCATGCATGCAGCTGACTTAGGGCAAACGTACAATTCCTTGTCTACACTAAGACAGCTCATGTCTAGCAAAGCCGAAGCTCTGTTATATCTTGGGGGTCTTTCTTATGCTGATCTTTATAAAAATAATGATGTGGGCATAAGATGGGATTCATGGGGCCGTTTGGTTGAAAATAGTACCGCCAGAATGTCATGGTTCTGGTGTGCTGGAAATCATGAAATTGAATATAAGCCTGATATGGTAACCCCACATTTTCTCCCTATACTTGTATATAATTATTTATAAAATAATATAAATAAATTCATGGATTCGAGTATTTTTGATTTAGATTAAATTTAAAATAAATTAACAGGGAGAACTGGAACCTTTCAAAAATTATATATATCGGTACCCAACTCCATATGCGGCTTCGAATAGTAGCAGTCCTCTCTGGTATTCCTTCAAACGTGCTTCTGCCCATGTTATTGTCCTCAGCAGCTATTCTCCTTTCGGTATTTTCCCCCTCTGATCTTTACTCCATTTTAACTTAATACTTCGAATATATTAATATTAGAATTTAATTGCTCAATGATAATAGAAATTCAAATATTATATGTACATTGTTATATTTTTCATTAAAATATTCAATACTGACTTCTTTTTTTTATTTTTATTTTTTGAAAAAACTGAGCAGTTAAATTCACACCACAATGGACATGGTTGCGCGATGAACTTAAGAAGGTGAATCGAGAGGAGACACCATGGCTGATAGTAGTGACGCATGTTCCATTATACAGCAGTAATGAAGCTCATTTCATGGAGGGTGAAGGCATGCGAGCTGAATTTGAGAAATGGTTCATTCAATACAGAGTTGACGTTGTATTCTCCGGCCATGTTCATGCTTATGAAAGATCTGTACGTTTCTTTGATTCTTCTCATTAATCATTATTTCATAAAGAAGATATGATTCATATTTAGGGTTTGTTAATTTCCAGCACAGATACTCAAATCTAAGAACAGATGTCTCAAGTGGAAACTGTCATCCAATACCCAATAAAGATGCACCTATTTATATAACCGTTGGAGATGGAGGAAATCAAGAAGGTCTTGCTGCAAGGTGAGTAGTTATCAAAAAATTACTTAAATTGTGATAAGAAACGTATTAGTTATACAATTATATAATTATATGATCGAGTTCGAAACATGTAATATGGAGCGTGTTTTATACAGCTTTAGAGAGCCAAAGCCAGAGTATTCAGCATTCAGAGAAGCAAGTTATGGGCATGGAATATTGGAAATAAAGAACAGGACTCATGCTTTGTACTCTTGGCATCGCAATGATAATGATCAAAATGTTGTAGCTGATGAAGTTGTATTGCACAATCAGCATTGGTAAGTTCAATCATAAAGAGTTTCATATCATACCAAAAACTCATTCAATTTAATAACTTAACAATTAATATTTATCGAAGAAGATCATAATCAAATTTGTTTATGCAGGAGAAGTGATCCTCCTCAGGAGAAACTGGAGAAGCAAGAAATAAAGAGTGGTGTGGATGAAGCTGCAACCAGTTCTTGTCCCTTTTACTCTTCCTAAGAAATAAAGCTTCAATAAATTACAATAATCCATCCCCTGTCTTTTGGCCTAATGCTATCTCTAGCTTTAATGATGTCATTAGCCCCATGTTCCATGTCCATAATAAAATAATCGACAGTTGGATACTTGAAGCTAATATTAAATAAATTTATTATTTAATTGAGAAAATTTTTTTTTTTTTTAAATTAGCTGTTTGTTAAATATAAGCTCTTCTCTCCTTGATAAATTTTATTTCTTACAAGTCGTATTGGGCAATAATTCTTTTTTATTACTGTAAATATAATATAAAAATTTCTAAATTTTAATATTATTTTTATAAAAAATTTCTTGATCGACATGTAGATAAAAAAAAAAAGAAATGACTTGCTAATATAAAAATAACATGTAGAGTTAACATTAAAAAAAAGTTAAGCATTATAATTCATATCATATTATCTATGAAAAGTATTTTTAACTAAATGGTGATAACATTATCATATATCTTGCATGTGTTATGATATATCACATTATCCATCAATTATGGGCAGTGGCGGAATCAGGAATTCAACAAGGGGGCTAAAAATTGAGCTAAATATATATGAAAATAAATTAAAATTTTATTAATAATTCAAAAATAAACAAGTTTACAATCATATTGAAAGAAATAAACATACTATTATTAATATGAACAAGGAGGAAGTTGAATTCTTCGATTTTGCATGTTTTGAAAATGTTATAGAATATTTTCTTCATCAATTCCTTTAAATATTTGTCGCTCAATATAACACACCATCATGTCATTCAGCCATTCATCAGCCATCTTATTCCACAAGTTTGTTTTAATAATATTCATTGCTGAGAATGCTCCCTCAACCGTTACTGTTGCCACCGGTAAAATTAATGCTAACTCGATGAACGATAAACCAATGGAAAAGTCAAATGTGTATCTGTTTGAACCATCTATACAACAAGAATTGCAAGATCTTGACAACTTGAGAAGTCATTACTATTTCTCATATAATAAACATACGTTTCAAGTTGTTGTTTCAAAACTACACGATCAAATATAGAGAAATCATCTAAATAAATCTCAGCAAGTCAAAGAAGCGTGTCCTGATCAAATTTAACAAAGGAGTTTTTTGGATTAAGACAAGCAATGCATTGTAATAATCCTGTAGATGTTTCACTGAACCAGTTGTTCATCTCACCAATAATCAAATCAATCACAGCAATAAAGATCTCAACATGATAATGATGATAGTAAGTAACAGATTGCCCTTCATACCTTGAACGACCTCTAATTGGTATGTTATCCTGCACATTTGGCACTGGAATAAACATTGTATTACAAAATTTCTTCACAACTTCTATAAATTCATTCCATCCATTTTCTCTCAATTCTTGAAAAAGATTTTTGACATTCATGATCAAAGTCATTGCCTTAATAATGTTTTGATCTATTTGTTGTAAAGAAAATGATAACTCATTAGTCAAAGCCAATACTTTCATCATCAAATGTAAGATGAAAACAAATTCAAAACTCTCCATCCTTTATAATAAACCTGATGTTGTCCCTTTTTGATCTAGAATACTTCCATCATAATAGACATTTTGTAACACCTCCAACACTGCTTCCCACATTGTAAATAAACGAACCAAAGTTATATAATACGAACCCCATCGAGTGTCACCAGGTCTTGCAAGACTAGTTTCCTGATTTTTACCTCTTCCTGAAATTATCTCACCTTTCTCTAACTTTTCCACTGTCACACCTCATATAGCGACATGTCCCATAATGAAACCCTGAAACTCCACTCTCGAGTTCCAAAATTTCATTACAAGGGAAAACAATCACAAATTGACCCATCGTTCCATTATATACCAAACATGCCAATTGAAATATTTCTCCAATCATAATATTCAAACATATCTCGAAGAGATAAGAAACAACACTGAGGTAAGTATAACACGTAGTGGAAAATAAATATATACATGACTACAGTTATCCCCAGTGGCATCAACGGGTAGTAGTCAACATAACACAACCTAGTATTACTGCCAAAAATGAAAGGAGCAT
>CANYBF012319049.1:0-11798 GCA_948192965.1 Dalechampia spathulata | reverse complement strand
ATAAATATTTAATGTTAGTTATTAATATATATTTGATATTAAATTAAATTTAATGATTTATCATTAATATTTTATATATATAATATAAATCCTTATAAATTCATTATTATTATTATTATATCAAAATAAGTGATACAAATTTATTTTTATTTTTATTTTTTAAAATTTAAGTAAAATAAGAAATTTTTAATCTTATTTTTTATGATAAATATATATTTTTTATTTATATTTATATATGTTTACATCACGAAGTGACAGACATTTTAGCTCGTTTTCAACTATTATTCCCCTCTCAAGGCAAGTTCTTACGCAATACTCATTTGTTCACTACTAAAAATACCACTTTCCTATTTGAGTTGATTCGTATGTGTTAAGCATGTTATCAAACGTTTATCCTAAATCAAGATCAAATTTTTCGTTAGATTTCTAGTTGCATTACTTATAGCTTCTTTATTCATAGATAAAGTTGATTTGAAATTATCTTTCATTTCGCGACATACAACTTAATAATTACATTTATATTAACTTAAAAATGCATTCTATAAATCACTTTAATAATTTATGATTTTATAAAAATATTTAAATTTATTATTTAATGTAATTTCTTTGATAAATAAATCAAAATTAATTTTATACAATATCAGATTTGTTAAAGTTTACAAAATATTTTGTTAGTTAAGTATTAATAATACAATTTTTTATTTATTTTCCTCGTATTAAACATACAAAAATATCTATTTAGAGCTAAACAATAAAGTAAAATTATTAAATGTTTATAAATAGAAAAATAAATATTTTAATTTATAATATATATCTATTATTTTTTTGTTAAATAATAATCAATAAAAAATAAAGTTTAAGTAATAATCCTATTTTAAATTAATTGACACTTTTGAATGATCTTTTAATTTATTTTGATAATTGTCATTATCATTTACTTTTCTCATAACTTTAATATTCTTTTAAGCTATGTTTCAATGCATTTTACTTTCAAAATCAAACATATCATATAGTAATTCATGCATTATTCATCATTATTCATCCTTCCATGCATTATATCCATTTGATAGCATAATTAGCATAAGTTCATGCATTTAGCCATATATCTTACATATTTATATATTGCTTAGGTCTTAGGCTTAGAATCTTGTGTTATAATCATCCTTAGCTTATAATTTGATTCATTATAGCTTCATGGTGCATGCTTTGTAGGATTAGAAAGTCATTTTATGCATAAATCCATTATTTTTAGGTAACACGAGTAGTGTTTCAGGTACCACGACTCGTATTAGTTCTGTTAGCTTTGGAAAATATATTTGTTTTAGGTACCACGAGTCGTGTTCAAGGGAACATGAGTTATGTTCACTTCGTTTGCATGCATTCATAAATTCTTGGTTGACATAAGTCATGTCATGGCTAATACAACTTGTGTTGGCCTTGAAAATGTCTCATTTCACTTTTACGAGCTCAACATGACTTGTGTTGAGTCTTTAGGTCATGTTTTCTCAATTATTTCTTCTTTTTTCAAGCTGTTTGATTATTTTATTGAAGGGTCATGATGCATTATGGAGATATAACCATTCTTTAACAGTTTTTTAGGGGAATATAAGAAGAATAGGAGGTGATAGGAAGGGGACAGTGGATGATAAATGTTTTTTTAGGATTTGGGAAATTTTTTGGGATAAAAATATAAAAACATTGCTGAAGGTTTATTGCTATTCTAATCTTCTTAGATCTTTCCTGTTTTAGTTTTTCATCAAGACATTAAGAAAATTGCAGCTAAAGAAGGAAGCAAGAAGAAGTTGAAGGAAGAAACACTTGAAGAATTTTCTAAAGCTATTGCCCTATTCATATACTTTTAGCATAATTAGAATATTTTTATGGTTGTGTTTCCTTTATTTATCATGTTATTCTACAACTTTATTATTTCTATTATGACTTAATATTTAGTTCGTAGGGTTAGACGATGTTTTGAACAAAATATTTCTTGCTCATTAGCAATCTATTCTATTTCTTCATGTTCTTGTGTTGGAATTCAAGCTATAATGTTTGCATGTTAGAATGAGCCCTTTTTAATACATAAACATTGATTAGTTTGTTAATCACTTTGAAAGAAGGGTAACTCAACTGAACGAACTCAAGAACACCGATTGTTAACTACCTAGACGTAGGAGTTAGTTAAATGGGAAGCTTAATGTATGGTAAATGAATTAAATCACTAAAAGTGACCTAGCAGTCACAAAAGTATATATTAGTTTGACTTTAAGTGATTAATCTTTTAAAAGAAATATTTTTATACATAAAGATTGCTTTGATGATTTGAGAACTCGATTAATATTGGATTGAAATACCTCTGTTCAAACATGGTCCCTCCCTATGTTAATTGTAATATATATATATATATGGAAGTTAATTTAATAAATTGGATCAATTAAATAGATAGTATTGACAAACTGATATTTTAAGTTGCCTAAATAATCAAAGAAATTAATAACTAGTATTTGGCTACCATTGATCTTAACGAACGATACTTGATAACCATGATTTTTACCTATATTTTTCCTCTTAATATAATGTCCTTTTAAGCATTGTTTTCATGTTTTCCCCTTCAAACATAAGTATATAATATAGTATTTCATGCATTATTCACATTCTCATTGCATCATACTTGTATATTATATATTTAGCATAATTTCATATATTTTCATACATATTTTTGCATAATTCTCATGATATTTCATATAGCCTAGGAATTTACTTTATTTAGATGGATTTTGCTAGCATATATTAAGTTTATAAGGTGCTATTTTATAGTTAAATCATAGTTTTAGGTCTTAGAACTTTATTTTTCTCATTCAAGCTTAGAAAATAGGAGTTTTTATAGCATTGGTGAGTCATACACGACTCGTGTATGCCTTACACGAGTCGTGTAAGGCTTGCCCTTCTTTATTTCCTTCATTTTCTTTTCATGCAGACCTTACACGAGTTGTGGATGACTTACACGACTCATGTACGATCTGCACCCCTTCTATTTTTACTTATTTTGATCGTTTCGAAAGCCACACAACTCGTGTATCATTTACATGACTCGTGTGATGCATTTAGGTCACTTTTTCCCTTCCTTTTCTAGCCCTAGGATCATAATAATGCATGGTTAAGATTCATTTACTTTTTTGAAGATAGTTATTAGGGTTTTATTCAGTCATTTATCGAGGGAGATGGATGGGGGGAGAGATTCATTCACTCACGCTTATGAGAGTCTAGGTTAGGGTAGAATTAGGGTTTTAAGGGAGGAGAAAGGAAAACTAACATTCTTGCATTGTAAATCTTGCTAATCTTCTTTTGTATCAGTCTTTGATAGTTCTTCATCAAGACATTGAGGAGATCAACCAGATTGGACGGAAAGGAAGGGTTGAAGCAGAGTAACAGCAGATTGTTCTAGTTTCTCTTTATCTCCGTCTCCTTCTATTTAGTTTTGAATAAGTTTATGGTTGTATTTTCTTTATACTTCATGTCTTTTTACTTTATTATTTTTCAGTATGATTTGATAGTAGTTTGTAGAGATAGAATGATATATTGAACATAATTATTTTCTTTATATTATGAATCTATTTACTTCTTTATGTTCTTGAGTTGTGATTCATGTTTATGATGTTTGATTGTTAGAACGGGCCCTTTTAACATGAAAACGTCGAATTAGTTCTGTTAATCGTTTTATAAGAAGGTTTAACCTAACTGAATGAATTTAAGAACATAGAATAATAACTGCCTAGACATAGGAGTTAATTAATTTGGAGGCACATGGTGTAGTAAATGAATTTAATCGCTAAAGTTAATCTTAACAGTCATAAAAGTAGGGTGTTAGCTTAGCTTTAGTAGGTAAAGACTCTTTTGGAAAAAAGAACTTTGCATCTAAACACTGCTTTGAAGTTGGTAATTAGATTGATAATGAATGTTTAATCTTTGTTCATCATCATTCAACCTTAGGTTTAATTATATATTATATATATTTAGTAGTTGATTTATGCTTTTAGTTAATTAAATAAAATATAATGTTGATTTACCTAGATAATCGATAAAATCAATAGCTAGTACTTAGCCGCTCTTGGTCCCAGTGAACGATACCCTTATACTGCAATTACGACCTGTATTCTTGCGGTGATGTAATTACAATTTAAGGATTATAAATTTAAAACTTGTTGAAATATTATACATGTGAAAATAATACTATTTATACTGCACTTACGATTCGTATTCTTGTAGTGACAGTGGGTTCAAACTAAGGAATTATAAATTTAATACTTATTGAATTCATATATATGTAATTAACATCAACTCATACACCAACATATTTTATTTGTATTTTTATAAAATAAATATGAAAGTAATTGTTTTTTTCCAAATTTAATCTTGCATTTATTTTTCTCATTTCTATTAGTTTGTAAAAGTTATTATGATTTTTCTCTCATAATTAAATTATTAATTAAAAATAATATAATTAATTTACAAGTATTTTTAGTATAATCAAGAACATCTAATCATTTTCATAATTCTTATAAAATAATATGAAATAGAGGGATATATTATTTTATAATTAATAAAGAATTTAATAAATAAATTATCACATGATAAATTATTTATATTATACAATTATATGTAGATATCCAATAAAAATATATAATTAATAATAAAACAAAATTTTAATATTATTTGTTTACATTGAATTATTAATTTGGAAAACTCTTCTGATTATTGGTCCCAAGCTGTTGATAGAATCTTTTATTTAATAATTTTTTTTCTTTTTTTAATATTTAAGAGCAGTGTTATGATCTGTTCTAGCCGATCGGGGGAATGATTATATAATGTGTGTTCACGCAACATTGATGGATGAGAAACAATTTTCAAGATTAATTAAATTTAGTGTAAAGATTTATCGAGATAATTTAATTTTTTTAGAATTTAATAATTTTATTATTTGATTTATATCTAATACGTTCTCGTATATGAATAAAAATTTAAACAGTTAATAATATATATAAATAAATGATTTATGTGTAATATAAAAATATTATAAATAATAATTTTGTAAGTATAATCGGATATTAAGAATAATAATTTTGAATTTGAGTCCAAATAAGACTTTGAATAAAATGATTACGTTCGCAAGAACCCACTTTAGTTTTCGTAATGATTTCAATTTTTATAATCTATAAAAATTATATAGAATTTTTTATGTGAATTAATAGGTTGAACAAAAAAACATGTGATAGTATTTTATAGTTCTAATGAAAATTTTTAAAAAATTTATTAATATTTCGTTTATTTTATTTAATAATTATTCTCAAATATAAAATTATTCCAACAAGCCATGGTTAATTTCGTCCTCAAATTTGGTCATTCGTAATTTTTGGTTTCGTAAATATATTTATTTCCACTTAAATATATTATTTTAGAATTTAAATATATATACATTAATTATTTTGAAGTTTTTATCCGTTAATATATATTCCTAAAATTTGAAATATTCATTTCTTAATCTATACGCTAAAATATTAAAAATACCACGTTAAAAAATAAAATAATAATAATAATAATGATAATTAGAAAAAATGGTCATGGGGGCAGGTCGTTCTGAGGCTTAATGGGACCAACATCGGAACCACCAACAACCTGAAAAGTAATCAAGTAAATGAATTGGATTAAGTGCATATCATCGTTAATTAAACATGATTAAAGATTTCTGATTGGTCAAGAGGCACGTGATTAAGATTCTTTGGTCCAGTTGATGGAGATACGGTGGTTTAATTGTTTCCTTAAATTACTATTCTCGGATTAGACATCCTTAATTAACAACTTTACCATGCCCTAATCAAGGACAGGTGTCAATCATCAACTGACTGTTATTTTATTTTATTTTCATTGACCAAATTACATACGTTTTTGCTAAAATTAATAATTATATTTATAATTTATTACAATAACCACATGAATGTGTGTGTGTGGTGTAATTAATTTTTAGAATATTATGGAGTTATTAAGAGAAGGTTATGACCTTTTATTTTTTTTAATATTTTGAATAATTTATTAATAAATTATATTTTATTTTCTTAATTTTGGGTGAAAAAATACATATAAAATAATTGATAAATTATCGATAGATCAAAATGATGATTAAATCTGATATTTTTATAAAATTTTTGATATTAAATTATTTGAAACGATAAACGGAAATAAGAAAATGTAGAAGAAAGAATAGAAGAAAAAGATTAACCCTCAACTGCAAGCAGCCTATTTACATTTAATGAATGAATTATAACCATTTCTCACAGTTGATTATGATTATATATATATATATATATATGGTAATTTTTAATATAATCTATTAATTTGATATCGATATGATATGGAAAATATTTAATATTTATACTTCATAATTCGATTAAAATATGATTTATAAATCAAATTATTTTATATCAAATTTAATTTATTAATTGTTTTCATTTTAATTTTATTTTTTAAAATTATATGATAAAATTTAAAGTATTATTTAAATATTTTAAACTAAATAATATATTTATTAAAATATTTAATAAAATATATACATTTAAAAATTTAATAAACTAAACAAGAACTTTATGTTATAATTTATAATATTAGATTTTATAAATATAAAGCAAACTTTAATATTGAAAACAACATTTAATTACCACCCATAAAATTTATGAAACTTGTCGATTTGAATTTTAATTAAAAATTAGAGTCAAGGTAAACTTTTTCAATTTTCCAACGACTTAAAAATAGGATTGGTCGGACTCATCTTCTCTCCATTTATTAGAGATAGGATTGATAACCCCCTGCTTCCATCTCCTTAGCTGCTCAAGCCAACTCAACCTGATCCCATAAATCATACCAAAAATTATAATCGTGCTAAAATTGATGTAATGATAATGGTTAATCATCTTGACGGAATTACTTTTCATGAAAACTCGATAATTCCTACTCAGAATCAACCTTCAGGTCACGGGAAGTTTCTGAGTTCAAATCATAACTCTTCTTTGTTAAGAAATAACTAAAGCAAACATGGCCAGCCAAACCAACCTTGGAACGTAAATATTACATGTGCACAAACAAGCATAAAACGATGAAGACGCAAAGCACACCATAACACAAACACGACATTAATTTGCTATGCCTATCATTATTATTAGTCAAGTGGAAGGGTGTAAAATGATGACTGATCAGCATTGGCGTCATCAGCGCCGGGCGATGAAGATCCTGGAGTCACGCACAGGTTTCGGTCTATATTTGGCTGCATGGGCATCTCTACTGGCCAAGTAGGCAATGGAACTTTGAAATTAAGCAGGTCAATTGCTTCCCTTATTGATAGACGACGAAAAGGACTTGGATGAGCACAACCAAGCCCGACGATGATCAATCGTTCCACCTCTTCCATGACAAATTCTTGATTCAGAAGTGGATCGGTTAAATCGAAAATGTTTCCGTTTTGATATTGTTCCCATACCCACTCCGTCAAATTCAACCTGTTATCGTATCTTGTTTTATTTCCATCAACTCCTTTGAAGACAGGTTTTCCGGTTACTATTTCTAAGGCAACTATGCCAAAGCTGTAAGCATCTGATTCTTTCGTGGCCTTGCTGCTTCGTAAATATTCAGGACACACGTACCCGACGGTGCCGATTAACTTTGTGGTGTCAGAACCATCGCCATGTTCGACAAGTCTAGCTAGTCCGAAGTCACCAAGCTTGGCATTGAAACTCGAATCTAACAACACATTGCTTGATTTGATATCCCGGTGTAGAATACACTGATCGCATTCTTCATGAAGGTAGAGCAATCCTGACGCCAGCCCCAAAGCTATGGCATACCTCCTTTCCCAAGTCAACAAGCCTGTTTTATTGAAAAGATGGAAATCCAGGCTTTTATTTGGCATGAACTCGTATATGATGAGCAGTTCTTCCTTCCCACGACACCAACCAAGAAGTTGGACCAAGTTCCTGTGCCTTAACCGGCCGATGGTTTTCACTTCTGATGTATAAGCTTTCAATCCAAGTTCAGACTCTGGTGCAATCCTTTTGACAGCCACACATGAACTATCAGCAGTCAAGAAACCAACGTAAACCACTGCAAACCCTCCCTTTCCGATAACTCGATCATCAGAGAAGTTGTTGGTTGCCAGAGCCAGCTGCTCGTAGGAAAAACTCCTGGGTCCATTCTCGTTCTCGAATTCATCTTTAGTGAATGATGGTAGCCTCTTTCCATCACCTAGCTGTCTTCTCTTCTCCCTTCTCCAGTAGCCGAAATAAACAAATCCCACAACAGATGAAACAAAAACCAGGGTGACAATGGGAACCAAGAGCGCCCAAAGCCAGGCTTTGTTCTTTCGGTTTTCAGGAGAGATTCCAGGGTTGGGCTTTACCCCTGCTATCTGGCTAGCAACAAGCTGTAAGGTGGACTCAAAATCCCAAGCATAAATCTCATGCTCCTCAAAAAAGTCAATGCTGGTCGATGCCGAGAAACCTACGGTGACCCATTCTGATAATATCGCCCTCAAATCTATACTGTAATCAACATCATATGAAAAATTTCTCTCCCAAGTTCTATAGTAACCATTACTTACATGGGCGCTTAACTTGTGGGATTTGTATTCTATCCAAGCTTGAATGATTCCCCCATCTTCTATATCATTATAAGACCATTTGGTGACATTGGCGGACACCATTGAATTGACATCAATGCCTATATGGTTTTCATTTGTGGTGTCCCAACCAATAGTCTGCACTGTATCGAATTCCACGGCAACAAATGGAAACTGGACTTCCCCTGCACTCAAAAGGCCGAGATTCACATTTCCAGAAGAAGGCAGGAGCTTGGATCCATTGTTGGCGAGAAAGAATGCAAACCCAAAGCCTCTGGTTCCATTCCCTTTAGAGTTAATAGAGAAAGAAAAAGAAGTAGTGAAGTCAGCAATTTCCCCAGACCCTTTATCCCAGAGATGGATCGGTTTGGAATACATTGCCCTACCAACACTACCATCATAATTATTGGGATCCCAACCGTCAAAGGGCACGGTCAGTTTAATAGCAGGATCAATTATGTATGCATCTCCTTCCAAGTTCATCTCTAACATATTCTGCCTGAACCTGTCAAAATGGAGACATGTTACTTGTTTTTCTGACAGAACCTGGAAAGGAAAAACAAACAGCAGAATGATAACTGGGAAGCTCATGAAAGACATAAGCTTGTGAATGGTTTCTTCCATGGTTATTTTGGATTGGACGGAAGAGAAAGTAGCCAGGTTTCTACTATAAGTAGACTTGCTCAACTTGTGCTTGGGGACTCCATCTTTTTCCTTATTATTCACTGCCATGAAGGCTAAGTTTGACTCTTAATTTTTCTACAACATTTATATTATTCAACTACAAAATCATCAACAAGAATTTAGTTACATACAGAATAATAATTTATTAATTAATTTTTATATTAATAATTATAAATAATATAATATTCTAAATTAAGTTTTTACACACATAATAAATTACTAAAATATATGCATATTTTTAATTTTCCATGAATTTCCAAAATAAATTATTAAAAAATTAATGACAATCATGTAACATAGTTAAGGTTAAATAAGTAGTTAAAGCATATTTGAGTTACATTCTTATAAAAATTATAGACAAAAATATATAAAATAGATTATATTAATTAATATTTCGGTATTTGTTAGATATATTTAACATCTTAATTAATTCATAAAAATATATATTATAATTCTTCTGTTTCTGTTTGTCAGTAACGAGCATATTCATGATATAAATAAAAAGCAGGTATTAGTCATATTCAAGAAAGTAGTCACTGTTAGGATCAAACTCACTCACTCACAGTTCAAGAAGAAGAAAAAAAACGAAGAAAGAGAGAATAAGGAGAAAATGATATACGTGGTAAAAAAACTAATGGTAAACTCCACGGCAGTATAGAATTTTATTATATTTACGAGTTTGGAGTATATATAATTATACAGAGAATATACCCTATAAATTAGCTAGAGAGAGAATAATAAAATTTGACAGTACATCAAATATAATATCAAGCTCCACAACCCATAACTTCGCTTTCCTTATTCTTTAGAACCATAGAAGTTATTTTTTATTTTTCTCATTTTGAATGAGTAAATTATTAAAAATAAAATCATATTTATCATAAACTTATCACTTTATTAAATTGAATTATTTTTATCCAGCATATAAATGAAACTTTTACCTCAAAATAACTTTAAATTCATATAATTAATATTCAATGGTAAAAATAAATTTTGATGTTTTTTTCTATTTTATGATTAATTACGAAACAATTTATAATTACATGTGCGATTCTGATATGTAATAATTAATCAATTATTTTAAAATATATAATCTCATATTAATATTAATAATTATGATTATTTTTTATTTCATAAAATACATAAAATTTATGTTTAAATTTTTATACTAAATTATTCTTAAAAATTCATTTAAATAAATATATTTGATCGATTATCTCCATTACACTATTGCCAACAAAAATCATTATTTTTTTAATTTAAATTTCCAATCATTTTCATAGAAACTTTTTTCAATTTTTCAAAAAAAAAATCATTTTCTTCCCAAAGAAAATAAGAAATAGAACTAATAAAGATTTTTTCTTCCTTGAGTTAAATACCTTGTTGAATTATTTTGATTCGATGTATAAATTTATCTGATAAATTATATATTTAAAATCTAAATGTAATAATTTATTTTCATTTAAAATTTAAAATTCAAAAAATTGATCCATCTTTCGAGTGATATATTCTTCATAAATATTACATTATATTATAATATAAAGAAAATTCTAATGTTATGAAGAATATTATCATCGATGTCTCCTCTCTATAAACATTATATAAGAAATAGATTAATAAGAAAATAATTCAGTTTTAAATTAAATATATTTAATTTAAATTATCATTAATAAATATGAATTTATTTTAAATTAAATATAAACTAAATATCTATAATCTTTAATTAACTAAATGCGAAAAATATAAAATATGAACATATAGTTGGCTAAATATGTTATATTTATAAAATAAATATAGTGTAAGAAATTTTTTAAGTTAAAAAATGAAATATAATAATGACATCAAATTATTGTTTAATTGTATATTTAATAAAGAAAGAAAATTTATTAAAAATAATTAATGAAAATAAATTATATTATATTTTTTAATATATTTATTAATAGAAGAAAATTATGCATTTAAATTAAAATATAATTAAAATATTATAAAATATTATTAATTATTTAAATTATTCTAAAGTTCATGTACTTCATTGATGATAATATAATATATCATATCATAAATATAATTAAATAATTAAAATAAAAATAAAAAATGATAAAATATAATAAATAAAAAATAATAATATATATGAAGTTTGCATAAAAAATTGATTAAAACATATGTTAGACTCTTGATTTTGATGCTTATTGTTACATCCGCAGTCATAGCATTCTTACGTGGTTGCATTTTATGTATGACGTAGAATGATTGAATGAATGATGCATGAAATACATGAATGCATGATGATAGTACGGATACTTAAAAGTGCAGTATAGAGGTGAAAAACAATGTTTATGCATGGTATAAATGTTATATGATGAGAAAGGATATAGTAAAATGTATATGAGAAAGTATACATGAAGGTAGAATTAAAAATACGTTAAGCTGAAAGTAAGGGTATTTTGGTAATTTCACC
>CANYBF012318515.1:0-20311 GCA_948192965.1 Dalechampia spathulata | reverse complement strand
TATAACTTTTGGTGGTTTGATTGTATACACTCACTTATGTATAACAGGTTTTTATTATATGAGATTTGGGATTGCCTGTTAATGATTGTGTTTTTAATTGAGTGTATGTCTGGGATGGATCCCGGGTTTATGTATGCTTATCACGTGTTTTCGTAGCATAACCACCATTAGGCTAGAGCGTGTCCCTATACGACGTCTGTACGATGTATCCCTGATGTCACAGGTAGTGGTTCTCTTAAAGGGTCACTGTCTGTGTCGTGGGAGCATGTCTGCCTGGGTATGGGCTGGGTGTGACATTGAGTGGTGGTTTAAAGAGTGGTCTTGAGTTCTTTCTACTACTAAATAAGATCGATCTAATCTAATTAAAGTTCAAAGGAAACCCAATCATGAAGCTATCATGACAAATCCTCCAACTTCAAGACCTCAATAAAATTTAATCCTTGGACTTCCTTGTAGGAATACACTAAAGGATAGGGTTCTTATGAGAGCATTTAACCAAAAGGGTAGTGGTGATTCCGATCCTCATAAAAATTTTCCAAATAAGAGACCACATAAAAGAGTTATCTCTCGATATGTTGAATTACATGAGAAATAATTTGAGTCTAGCTCTAATCATTGTTGGAAGAGACTAAAGACCCATAAAATTAACAAAGCTCTACTAGTTGATCTAGCCACACTAGATGACATTCCTTCCTCTTCATTCTTTAATAATCTTGCAATAATCTTTTCTTTTGAACTTGGTTTTTATATTTCTTCTTTTTTCTTAACTTAATATTTATCATGATAATTTTTTTTTACAGGGAAATTTAGAACAAGAATTAACTTCAGTGAATTATTCCCCTACTATTGCTATAGAAGCTACTAAGGAGGTTGAACCTATAGAGCAAAAGCAAGAGAAAGCCACTCATGCTACCCCTTCTATACTTTCTCAATTTTATGGAGATGACTTCTTACAAAGGCATCATCGTAATATAGTTACCTCTACATGGAATGACTTATATTTTAAAATCATAAATGCACTATTCTGTGAAGTTCCCTCATTTGTTAACAAAGTTCTTAATGCCTTGAATAAGATTCCATAAGTTGTACAGAAGGGTTGTAGTCAAACTAATGACCTCTTGATATTTGGGTAGTCATGATGTGTGACTAGACATAGCTATTGATTTACATATGATCTTATTAAATGAAGTTTAATAATATGTTCATATGTTGCCAACATGTGAAGAACATAAAAGGTCATACAATAAAAGTAAGAGGAATGATAATCATGAATGGATGTTAATAAAAAAATGTTTTGTGGTTATGAGATAACTTAGATCTTTTATGTTTATTTAAAGGAGAATGAAAAGAGCTTTGATTTGATGCCAAGATCACTAAAATTTGATGAGAAGAACTCAACATACAAGTGATTTAAGATGACATGTTTTACATGCATGGTGTATACGGATTTAGATGGAATTAAATTAATTAATAGTCAATATGTGATTTTCATATGACTTATTCATGTATGATAAATTAAAAGAAAGTGCACATGATTATCATGTGCTTCTAAAGGGAGTTTAAGTCATGCACATGTAAGTCACATGCCTGAAGCATGTGACATACACATGCATATGACTTAAGTAACCTAAAACCTAATTAAGTTTTTATAAGTTATCTCACATAACTTTTAGGGTTACTAGAACAAGGAATTTTGGCTACCTCCTTCCTCTATTGGTTCCAAGAAATTAGAAGCTCAAGAATAAGAAGATTAATTTAGATTTTTGATAAAAGATCAATAAGAAGAAACCAAATTTATCTTTCTCTTCATCCATTCCTTTTTTGTTTTATTTTACTAGTCTCTAAATAAACTTATAATTTTGATTACTAATCATTCCATTGCTTGTGTGGATAGTTTAGAGATCCTCTACCTTGGGGATTGAAAAGTTTGCTATAACTTTTCAGAAGGATAAGAAAGAAGGAGAGCTCCTTAAAAGTGAGTTTTTCAATCTCTTCTTTGATAATCTTCTCTGTGTTTGATGTATTCTATGAATAGAATTACTAGATCCATTATAAAATGTGTTTTTAAAAAGTTTCAAATTATACCTTCCACTGTCAAACACACTTTCATAAACCAATATAAGCCTATCAAGAACTAAACTTTATCTAGGCACTAAAGTGATTTGGGTTCCAAGGTGATCAAAAACTGAAACATAATTTAAAGGAGTTTCAAGTTGATCAAAAACTAATACCTTTGGAACTTCCATTAGATTTTTTTCATCTCATGCTGAAATGTATTATAAGGTTACTTTATAGATTTTTTAATCGTGAAGGATTGGATGCTTTATACCCTAGACCTTCTCTTGAAGTCTTTAAAGTTGCTTCCCTTACCTTCCAAACTTTATGAATTTTATTGGATAAGTCCTCCACTTTTTGCTTAAGTTATGGTTCTTTTATCAGTAAGGTTGTAGCCTTCTCACCTATACCAGCTTTAGCTAGTAACTTGTAAGCATTTAGATCAAACCCATTTACCCTTTTTATTAGAAGTTGTCCATGCTCTACAAAAGACCCTGTAATAGTTGAATAAACCCCAATAAAAATGATATGGCTGGTTTTGATGTTGCCAGCTTTATCAATGGAAGGATCAAGTCTTGCAAGTCCTATTTAACATCCTCTTTAACTTTGAACAAGGCTTACGCTTCTTTTCTGTTTGAAGCTGGAACATAATGCAATTTTAGGTTTTTTTCAAAGACTTATTTAGTTTTATTGAAGTCTCTTTCTTTCCCTTAATTGGAAATAAAGATGCTCCTTTCTTACCTTTAGAAGAGTTCTTCTCTACCATTTTCATTAGCCACTTCAGGCTTGAATTACAACTATTCTATCATGCTTATCTCTAAGTAAAATTTAGCATCTATGAAATATAACTCAACTTCAGTAAAAGTATTTGTATTAGTTACCACCCTTCTTACTTTACCATTCTTGCAATACTTGAAGCATTGATGGAGTGTAGAAGGTACCACTTTATTTTCATGAATACATAGCCGACCTAATAATATATTATATGTTGTCTTATCATCAATGAGATGGATCAAATAGAGCAATTGATTCTATTTCATAAATGTATAAGTTGAGATGGATCTTGCCAATTGCTCTTTGATCGCCTTGGTTGAATCCTTGAATCATCAACCAACTATGTACCAACTCATACATTGAGATCATAAACTATTTTAGCATCTTCAAAGGAAGACTATTCATAATTGAATATTCACAGCCTAGTAATATCTCATCTTCAATGAAGATAATTTCTTCTATACATGAGTTGCAAGTGTTGTTATGAGAACAAACTTCTTTTTTCTCCAACTCCTTATTGTACCATTAAGTTTTCTTCTCCCACCATTTAATAACATATGAAAAACTCAAACATGTAATCAACCAAGGTGATAGGTACCTTTGGTTCTTGCTGAAATTCAAAGTTTGACTAAGGGAACAGATATGCCTTTCTTGATCTCTTAGCCTTGGACTTTTTTACCTTGGGTTTATTTATAGCCTTCGATGTTCTTCTCTTCACCTTGGCTCTTTAAGGACTTGGATTTTAGAATATTCTTACGCTAACTCCTTTGTCATGTCATAAGAATCCATGCTTCATCATTAGAATTCACTGAAGTTTTACCTCTTGTTTCAAGACTTGATTGTGATGACTCTTCATGCATCACCAAGTGTTGAATGTAAGGAACTTCAATAGTTATGGGTTTGAATGATCCAAAACTAATTTCCACCAAAGAAAATGTTTGAGGGCTTAAATCCTTAGTCGTAATTATATTTGAACTTGTTTCGTTCTCATCAAAAGTAATTACACCTTGCACTTTTAGCTCCATGATTTTATCTTTTAGTATAAAGCACTTCTCCACTAGATGACCTAGCAAGCGATGGTATGTCACACCCAACCCATACCTGGGGTAACATGTTCTCATAGCATGAGCATCTATCCTCCCCAAGGAAAACCACTACTCATACCATAAAGGATGCGTCGTCTCTATGATCTAGTAAAGTTCGTATGGTACACGTCTCTGTATTAAGTGGTGGAAGAAAGTAGCAGTGTGGAGTTCATACATTATACATGTCAAACTCTAGATGTACAATCATTCATTCATGTAATTCGTATTGGTAAGCAACTCAATTATATTTTATACGTACGATACAAGTCATATAGTAAGGTTCATGTAATTTACATAACAGGTACACCACACAATACAGAGTTGACTACTGCCACTATGATTAACAGAACTAATCTAACATAAATGAATCGGAGTATACCCTTGAGGTCCCATACCACTTCAAGAATAACCTTCTCTGCTGACGACCTCTATCACTTCTCAGACCACTCAACCAAAGGCTCAGTACCTACATTCATCAAATGATAAACGCTGAGTATAAAAACTCAGTGGTGCTAGGTAAACATAGGCAAACACACAAGTATAATTCATTTCAGGTCAAACCATCACAAACGTCATATAATAAGCATTATAATCAATCAATAACATCATCATATAGACCATCATAGCAGACATTTCCAATACATGCAATGTGATTGTAGTTATGCCTTGCATTCTTCCTCCTCCTCGATTCACTTATTCACTCTTGTTTTCCTGTAATTGTACACATTACTTTCGCACATACTGGGTCCCTATAGGTACCGATACTCATCTCTCGAAGGAGGGCATATAAACATGTGGTGCTTTGCACCCATTTCCTACTATAGGTCTCAAGACTCATCTCCCTTAGGGAGGTCATTCATCTAAATGATTCCTTAAAGGAATCCCATCATCATTATTTGACCCAGTATGCCCAGAGCTGAGCTCTGCTCTCATCACTAACTTTCTTTTCTCTCCTTTTCCTTCCTTCCTTCATAACCATGCATGCCATGAATATATTACATGCACTTAGACTTCATACAATAAGGGAATATACACCCATTCCATCATATCAAAAGGCCATACCATTATAAAGCAATAAAAACATCAAGTCATAGCATATCAAGCACAAGCATCAATATTTCACATCAAAGCAATAACATCTCAACACAAAACCTCATGTTTAGACTTTACTAAAGTCTCTAGGCATAGTGATAAGCCAAAGCATGGCAATAAGTACAAACCTAGCACAATAACACCCCCAGCACAAACCTGTAGGAATAAACGTCTAACGTAAGCCCGTAATCCCATTACAACCACACTATCATCAACTTTAAGCTCTAGCACTCTTCCCCTACTTAAGAACTCTAACTCTAATATTTAGGAGGATTTAAGAAAGAAGAAGGTGATAGAAAACTAAGGAAAGTCTTAATACTTATCCCTTGAGCAGTCAAACTTAAGTCGCGTACAGCCGTATGACATTCGGTACGCCCGTACCGAGCTAAAAACTTCTGACAATCAGATTTTCCTACGAGGGATGGTATGCCCATACCCTATTTGGTACGCCCATACATACACAATCCACCTAAAAAAACCAATTTCTTGTAAGTATGTGTATGACCAGACACCATTTTGGTGCACTCATATGGTTTCCAGGAGCCTAACTCCCCTCAACTCCCTTGTTTGGTATGCCCGTACGGTAATCCGTATGCCCGTACCACTCTCAATCCTCTTTCTCCCATTCTTCCTAAGCTCATTCCCAAAATACCTAACTCACATTTCTAGAATAAACACTTCTAAAACCTCTCACGCCACTTACAATACATAGCAGTTGCCCCTTATACTACAGAGAAATCTCATAAGGTGGCAACACCCTCTCATCCCATCATCATAACACGATACATGCGTCTAAAGATACAACATCACTTCACTCAATCATTGCACTCAACATCATCATATTCATACGCATGTATTCATAGAGACATTCGCAGTCAAGGAAGCAATATCACATTTCGATCATCAACACATAGACACATAAAGACACATACACATACATCCAATCATTCATATGCATATGTATACATTAGGACCAAACTACCAGGGTCTCACATGCGGGTGTGACAACTCTCCCCTCATAAAAAGAAATTTCATCCTCGAAATTCTAACTTAACTTACTAGGGAATAAGTGGGGATACTATTGTCTCATGTAGGATTCCCGTTCCCAAGTAGCCTCTTGTCCCGTGTGATAGTTCCATAGGACCTTTACTAATGGAATCCGCTTATTCCTTAACCACTTAGTTTCCCATGCCAGAATCTGAATCGGCTCTTCATGGTAGGATAAATCCTTTTGTACCTTAATGGATTCAACCGGAATAACATGAGACGGATCTAACCTATATCGCCTTAGCATCGTCATGTGAAACACATTGTGAATCCAATCTAACTCTGGCGGCAAGGCCAATCTGTAGGCTAACGGTCCCACTCTGTCTAACACCTCATACGACCCAATGAAGCGAGGACTCAATTTCCCTTTCTAACTGAACCTCATAATCTTCTTCCATGGAGACACTTTCAGGAACACTTTATCTCTGACATTATACTCTATATCCCATCTTCTCAAATCTGCGTAAGACTTATGTCTATCCAAAGCTGCTTTCAATCTAGTCCTGATCAACTGTACTTGTTCCTCTACTTGCTGAACTAGTTCAGGACCAACTAGCCATCGTTCACCAACCTCATCCCACTGTAAAGGTGTCCTACATCGTCTACTATATAATGCGTTGTAGGGAGCCATCTGAATACTAGACTAATAACTGTTATTGTATGCAAATTCAATCAATGGTAAGTAGCAATCCTAATTACCTTCCCATTCCAAAACATAAGCACGCAACATGTCCTCTAAAATCTGTATCACTCTCTCTGACTGGCCATCGATTTGAGGATGAAATACTGTACTAAATTGTACTCGGGTACCCAAAGCTCTCTGAAATGTACCCCAAAATCATGACATAAACCATGAATCTCTGTCAGATATTATAGAGGATGGAATCCCGTGTAACCGTACAATCTCATCAATATATAGTCCAACTAATCTCTCCAAACTATAATCCATACGTACAGGTAGAAAGTGAGTTGTCTTTCTCAATCTGTCCACTATTACCCATACTGCATCATGTTTACTCTACGTCATTGGTAACCCTATGATGAAATCCATAGTGATCCGATCCCATTTCCACTTCGGTACCGGTAATGGACTAAGCAATCCGATTGACACCTGATGTTCTGCCTTAATGCGCTGACATACCAGATACTTAGCCACATACTCAGCTATGTCACGTTTTATACCAATCCACCAATAGTACTATTTCAAGTCCCGATACATCTTTGTATTACTTGGATGATATGAATACGTAGAACTGTGAGCCTCCTCTAAAATCTGCTTCTTAAGCTTGTCATATGCAGGAATGTACAATCTATCCCCGTGTCTTAGGTTACCATCACCATCTATCATAAAGAGTGCAGTTGTACCCGTCTGAACTTTCTGTAACTGCTTCTGATACTCCTCATCATTCACCGCACTTCTCTGAATCTGTTCGGTTAGCACTAGCTCCATTCGTAACTATAACTGGGCCATGATACTGTCAGGTCACATCACTAAGGAAGTATTTAACTGTTGTACCTCTCGAACTAGCATCAATGGTGACTGTCTCAACCTAGCAAACAACTTGTGGCTCAATGTGTCGGCCACTAAATTAGCTTTCTTTGGATGGTAATCGATCACACAATCATAATCTTTTATTAACTCGAGCCAGCGTCATTGCCTCAAGTTCAATTCCTTCTATGTGTCCAGGTATTTCAAACTCTTGTGATCAGTATACATATAACACAACTCCTCATATAAATAATGTCGTTAAATCTTCAATGCAAAGACAATAGCAGCTAACTCCAAATCATGGGTTGGGTAATTCTTCTCGTGCGACTTCAACTGTCTCAAAGCATACGTAATCACTTTCCCCTCTTGCATGAGAACACACCCTAGTCCATTGAGCGAAGCATCACTGTATACTACAAAGTCTTTCCCAAGCGTAGGTAAAGTCAAAACTGGAGCTTGAGTTAAACATGCCTTCAATTGCTCAAAACTCTTTTGACATTTGTCCAACCAAAGGAAAGGAACAGTCTTCCATAGAAGAGTTATCAACGGTAGTGCAATCATAGAAAAGTCCTTCACAAACCATCTATAGTACCCAGCTAATCCCAGAAAGCTACAAACCTCACTGACATTCTGTGGCATCGGCCAACTCAGTATCTTACTCGGATCTACTCTGATTCCCTCAGTTGAAATCATATGTCCTAGAAATGCCACCTGTTCTAGCTAAAACTCACATTTGGATAGTTTCCCGTATAACTGTTTCTCCCGTAACCATTTCAACACTAACCTCAAGTGCCTGCCATGCTCTTCCCGAGTCTTTGAATACACCAGGATGTCATCAATGAACATAACCATGAATTGGTCCAGATAATCCATGAAGACCATATTCATCAATGCCATAAAGGCTACCTGTGCATTCGTCAACCCAAATGGCATCACTAGGAACTCATAATGCCTATAGAGAGTTTGAAAAGTTATTTTTACTATGCTCCCTTCTTTGACCCGAAGTTGGTGGTATCCCAATCTCAAGTCAATCGTAGAAAACACTGCAGCATCTTTTAACTGATCAAACAGGTCATCAATACGTGGTAAAGGGTATCTATTCTTGATTGTCACTTTGTTCAGTTACCTGTAGTCAATACACATCCTCATTGTCCCATCTTTCTTCTTTTCAAACAATACCGATACACCCCACGGTGATACGCTCGATCTAATGAAACCCTTATCAAGCAATTCTTGCAACTGTATTTTCAATTCTTTTAATTCCAGCAGAGCCATACGGTACAGTGTCATAGATATCAGCTCGGTACTCGGTAACACCTCTATCTCAAATTCCACCTCTCTTTCTGGCAGTAACTCTGGTAATTCCTCTATAAATATATATGGGAAATCACATACCGTCAGAATATTGGCTAACTATACTCCCCTCTGTCTCACATCTATTGCATGTACCAGCATTACATTGCAACCCTATTCTAACAATCTTTGAGCTGCCATAGTTGAAATCACTTTAGCAGTTATTGATGGCACATTACCTTGGATCACTACTGTACCCTGCTCTGGATGTTGCAAAGTCACCATCTTTTGATGGCAATCTATCACTGCTCTGTACTTGGCTAACCAACCATACCCAAAATAATGTCATATTCATGAAATGGCATCTCTACTAAATCTGACAGGAGACACATATCATGTATACACAAAGGACACTGTCTATACACCCTATCAACTACCATATCCCTTCCTAAAGGACTCGATGCCACTACCTCATAGCCTAACCCCTTACATGGCATACCAAGCAACCAGGCAAATTTTGCATTAATGTAAGAATGTGAAGATCCGAGATCAAATAAAACCAATGCATCATGACTAGAGATAAGAACATTACCGATCACCACATCTGAGGCATGCTGGTCGTCCCATTGCACCAAATTATAAACTTTAGCAGGAGCTCATATAGTTTGATTCATGGACCCCTGACTAGTGCCACGGCCCTCTCCATTATGGCCTCTCCCTCTGCCTCTGCCTCGCTCAAAACCCTAGGAATTCCCAAAACTAGGTCTAGCTATCAGACCCTGCTGGTAAGATCTCCCTTCTAAAATGATGTGTCCAGGCATATCATATCATGTGGAACACTCTCTAGCATAGTGACCGACTCTACCACATTGATAACATAGATCTGTCCCCATCCAACAAGCCCCATGATGTGCTCGGCCACAAGTACGACATGAACCTGGTCCCGTACTTGGATTGTTGCTGTGCGACGAGGATCTCCCACTCTTTATACGTCAGGGTGGCTGTGATCTAACATCAACTGGTCGTGAAGGAAAGGAACCTCTAAACTTGCCCCTCTTCTGATACCCCGATGAAGAACTTGAGCCTATGAATGGTCTCCTCAATTACTCTGAATGGGCACTTTTCTCTAGCATTGTCCGCTCTTGGTTCAGTGAATTAACCATCAATGCTAAGAAATTTATATAGTTAAATCCCTGAACCAATGCTCAGATCCAGAAATTCAAACCCTGTTCAAATCTCTTGCATCTCTCTCGACCAGAGGTCAGAATGTTGGTCGCATAATAGGCTAACCGGGTGAACTCCCTCTCATAATCTGCAACCGACATGTCCCCCTATCTCAAGTTGAGGAACTCATTCAACTTTTGATTAGTATATGCTGTAGGCATATATTTCTGATGGAACTCCCTCTAGAAATCATCCCAAGTCATCACTGAAGGATCTGCCATACTCTACGGGATGGTCTTCCACCATTCGTATGCATCATCCTATAGCAAAGAGATAGTGTACTCAAATTTGGCCACCTTGGGAAACTTCAACTGGCATAGAACCCATTGTGTATGTTCCAACCACATCTCTGCCTCATATGGATCTGTTGTCCCAACAAAGTCGATAGCCCTACATGATCTCAACTTTGTAAAGTCCATCGTATACTCCTCTCTAGGTGTTGGCGGAGGTGGACCTGGAGCAACAGGTAAAGTCCGACCCTGAGCCTATAGATACCGAAAAAACTGGCCAAACTAAGTTGCCATAGGGTCTACAACTGAAGCATCTACCCTCTCAACTCAGGGTACTCTCTCACTAGTTTCCCCCTATCCCTCCTATCTCGATCGTCTCTCACCTCTGTCCCCAGTATTTGATGTACTCTCTTGGGGATTAAAATTACCCCCTCCTTCCTCACCTATATAATAGCATGGTCCGTCATAATACCTAATCTGTGACACATAAACATAACTTATACAGTCAGTAGCGGTAAGGACTGGTAAACTCCTTGTATGTAGCTTATTAATCATAGGTAGTGGTCCAAACAAACAGACATATGACACAGCAAGCTAAATCATAGCTCTGATACCACTAAAACATGTCACACCCAGCCCATACCTGGGGTAACATGCTCCGGTAGCATGAGCATCAATCCTCTCTAAGGAAAACTGCTACTCACACCACAAGGGATGCGTCGTCTCTATGATCTAGTAAAGTTTGTATGGGTACACGTCTCTGTATTAAGTGGTTGAAGAAAGTAGCAGTATGGCGTTCATACATTATACATGTCAAACTCTGGATGTACAATCATTCATTCATGCAACTCATATTGGTAAGCAACTCAATTATATTATATATGTATTATACAAGTCAAATAGCAGGGTTGGTGTAATTTACATAATAAGTACACCACACAATACAGAGTTGACTACTGCCACTATGATTAACAAAACCGCTCTATCAAAAATGAATCGGAGTATGCCCCTGAGGTCCCGTACCACTTTGAGAATAGCCTTCTCTGCTGATAACCTCTATCACTTCTCAGACCGCTCACCCGAAGGCTTAGTACCTACATTCATCAAATGATAAATGTTGAGTATAAAAACTCAGTGGTGTTAGGTAAACATAAGTAAACACACAGGTATAATTCATTTCAGGTTAAACCATCATAAACGTCATAAATCAAGCATTGCAATCAATCAATAACATCATCATATAGACCATCATAATAGACATTTCCAATACATGCAATGTGAATGCAGTTGTGCCTTGCATTCTTCCTCCTCCTCGATTCACTCTTGTTTTCCTGTAATTGTGCACATTCCTTTCACACATATTGGGTCCTTGTAGGTACCGGTACTCATCTCCTAAAGGAGGGCATGTAAACATGTGGTGCTTTGCACCCATTTCCTATTGTATGTCTCAAGACTCATCTCCCTTAGGGAGGTCATTCATCTAAATGATTCCTTAAAGGAATCCCATCATCATTATTTGACCCAGTATGCCTAGAGCTGAGCTCTGTCCTCATCACTCACTTTCTTTTCTCTCATTTTCCTTCCTTCCTTCATCACCATGCATGCCATGAATTTATTACATGCACTTAGATTTCATATCATAAGGGAATATACACCTATTCCATCATATCAAAAGGCCATGCCATTATAAAGCAATAAAAACATCAAGTCATAGCATATCAAGCACAAGCATCAGCATTTTACATCAAAGCAATAACATCTCAACATAAAACCTCATGTTTTGACTTTACTAAAGTCTCTAGGCATAAAGATAAGCCAAAGCATGGCAACAAGCACAACCCTAGCATAATAACACCCCCAGCACAAACCTATAGGAATAAGACATCTAACGTAAGCCCATAATCCCGTTACAACCATCCGCTATCGTCAACTTCAAGCTCTAGCACTCTTCCCGTACTTAGGAACTCTAACTCTAATATTTAGGAGGGTTTAAGAGAGAAGAAGGTGATAGAAAACTAAGGAAAGTCTTAATACTTATCCCTTGACCAGTCAAACTTAAATCACGTACGATTGTACGACATTCGGTATGCCCGTACCGAGCTAAAAACTTCTGACAAGCAGATTTTCCTGCGAGGGACGGTACGCCCATACCCCATTTAGTACGCCTGTACGTCCATAATCCACCTATTTGGTGCACCCATACGTTAATCTGTACGCCCGTACCACTCTCAATCCTCTTTCTCCCATTCTTCCTAAGCTCATTCCCGAAATACCTAACTCACATTTCAAGCATAAACACTTCTAAAACCTCACACGCCACTTACAATACACAGCAGTTGCCCCTTATACTATAGAGAAATCTCATAAGGCGGTAACACCCTCTCATCCCATCATCATAACACGATACATGCATCTAAAGATACAATATCACTTCACTCAATCATTGCACTCAACATCATCATATTCATACGCATGTATTCACAGAGACATTCATAGTCAAGGAAGCAACATCAAGTTTCGATCATCAACACATAGACACATAAAGACATATACATATACATCCAATCATTCATACGCATACGCATACATTAGGACCAAACTACTAGAGTCTCACATGCGGGTGTGACATAGTACTTGCAATAATTTACATCCTTACTTTGATCAGCTTGCTCTAGACATTTTATTGGTAGAAGATCAATGAGTTTAGCTTGAAGAAAATCATCTAACATGCTTGAAACATCAGAATCAAGAAAAGGATACTTATTTTCTTATTTTTCCTTTAGAGAAGTAATTTTTCTTTCATGACTTTGAAAAGCAATCTGCTTCATCTCCTTTGTCTTCTTAACCTTAGAATTGATATTGATCAAAGTAGAGCTTATAACTAATTATTATTTACTCTTAGGCTTCAAATTAAGCTTGACAGCCTTACATACCTTTAGTTTTTCCTTGCCTTTCTTTGAATCTTATATTAGAATATTTTAATGACCAGCACCTGAAATGCTAAGCTCCATATCATGGATATGAGTAACCAACTTTTCAAAGGTATTTGGCTTTATTTCTTAAAGAATCTAATGCAACCCCCATTTCCTACCCTTAATACACATGTCAATTGTGGAGGTTTTGGAAAGATGATCCTTGCAGTTTAGGTTAAGATTCCTCTATCTTTGGATGTATTTTATCATATGCTTATCTTTCCATTAGTGAGTTGCAATTAACTCGATCATATTAACAATGCATTGGGTGCTATAGAAATGAATGAGGAATTCCCACTCAAGTTGCTCCCAACTATCAATTGAACCAACCTCAAGGTCAGTGTACCAATCAAAGGCATTGCCTTTTAGAGATCGGATAAATTGCTTGATAAGCAAATCACCATAAGTGTTGGCATTATTGCGTGTCTCCATAAAGTGAGCAGTATGCTACCTTGGATTACATTTACCATCAAATTATTAAAACTTTAGAGGTTGATAATTTTTTAGCATCTTCATCAAGTTAATCCAAGGTGTGTATGGCTTTTCATATGAGTAAGAAAACTATATGGACTATGGAGGTTGGGTTATTAGCCACTACCTGAGTACTACCAACAACATTTGTTGCTGAAGTGCCTTCTTTTTTTCTTGATTAACTAACAAGTCTGATGCTCCATCGACAACAGTCTTCCCAATCATGCTTGCCAGCGTTGCGATCAAAGATTCAATTACACCATCTTTTTCTTTGGTTTTACTCATGAGCTCTTCCACTAACTTGGTCCAATTGGCAACTTATTTTTCCAATAAAGTAATGTTAACCACCATCATAAACATAATGTCACCAGAGAAGGAATTTGAAGGGTTGATTACAAAATGGAACTTCCACCTTGACCTTCTTCATTATCGTAAGACTTCAGTAAGGATAAGAAACTAACTTCCTTAGATACTCTAATTTTTACTCCCAGCTTTGGTAAAGGTGTCATTTTCTATTACTCATACAACTCTATGATCGATTATATCTTTATCACGGTGTTAGGACTATCATCAACATTTGACCTACCTTGTGATGAGATAAAGGGTTTAAACTTGAGCAGCTCTTGGGCAAAGGTTGTTGATGTGTGTCATCATGCATTATATTTTACATGTTTTAAGATATGAGTTTGCGTCAAATTCATTATGTTTTGCTTTGTTTTATGTTATCTTTAGTGGAATTTGATGTATGTGTTAAGTGGGTAGAGTTTAAGGAGCAAATAAAGTGAAATTAAAGAGTTTTTTACATGAAGAAAAACTCCATGATCATGGCATACAACTCTATAATCGTAACAGAAAGCACATTAAGAGAAGAAACTTTTAGACAACTCCATGATCGTGGCACCCAACTTCATGAAGGCATGCACCATGAAGAAGCCATTAGGAACAAGGCCATGATCATGGAATCTAACTCCATGATCATGGACTTGCAACTATTAGGCATTTTTTGGTGCAATTTAATAAAAGATCAAGCAGTAAAAGTGGGTTCCAGGGGGTAACAAGAATAACAAACCTTAAAAGAGCTTTCATGGGTAATGGAGTCCACAACATGAGGGAAGTAATGGGCAAAGATATGGATAAATTGAAGATAAGGCAAGGTGTGACCTCCATTCAAGGATTTAAGAAGGAAAATAAGGTGGTGCTAGGGCATCAATCCATTATCCATTCTTCTGCAAATTATCTACTTAGTTGTTACTTCATCTTTCTTATTTTCTCTCTTAAGCCATGTGTGGCTAAACTCTTTCTTGTAGGAATTGATTTCATAAATCTCTTTTTAGGATAACTGATTATGCTTATTCTATATTACTATGAATGATTAATTCTAAAGATTAGTGTTAGAAACAATATCTATGCTTTATGATTGCAACGAGAGTTGGATTATAGAATGCTTAAACATTATGAGATGTTTAATTCTAAAGATTAGCTTTCTAACTGATTTCTTATGCTTTGTAATTGCAATGAGAGTTAAATTATAGAATGCTTATTCATTCAAGTTACGTAGATGTGTATGAGAGATCTACATATTCCTAGCTCCTGTATGATTACTTAATGGTTTCTTTAATTGAAGAAAATAGATCGAGAGAGTCATTCTAAGATTAGAACAAAATCTAGTTGGTTTTGCCCTAAGAGAGGGTGATTGATACTTTCAGATATCTTGGGTGGTAATAAGAACATGACTATTGTTCCAGCTTGGTGATTATGATTTCAATTCCTATGTTTATCAGTATTGTTTTATCTTCTTACCATTGAGTTTATTTCATTCCCTTACATACCTACTATTATAATTTATCACTTCCAAATACCGAACCATTATTGTTGCTTGGACAGATTAGAAATTAAAGTGATGGTGGATAAGCCATTAATCCTCATGGGTTTGATATCTTACTACAATTATCTATATGCTTTGTAGTAAAGTAGTGAATAAAACTATAATTGCTTGATGACCACCAAGTTTGTGGCACCGTTGCCTTGGATTATGTGTTTAACGTCACTACTAAGAGAGTATAGTTTGATTTAAGCATTTTGTTTTAATTTTTACTTTAATTTTGTAGTTGTATGAGCACGAGAAGAACCAAGAACTTTCAATCACCATTGTTAGAAACTTCTAAAGATCTAACGAGACTTGAAAGAGAGAATCAAAGAGCTACTTAAGAACAAACTGTGCAGGAGAACCCAATAGAAATGGCAGAAGAACAAAAGACTTTGATGAATATGGTCAGGCCTAGTTTTTATGCTAACCAATAAAGCATAATAAGACCAGCTATTACAGCCAACAACTTTGAGATAAAGCCAACTCTACTGTAGATGTTGCAATCATCGGTATAATTTTTTGGTTTAGCAAATGAAGATCTTAATGCTCATATCTTAAAGTCTTTGGAGATTTGTGATACTTTTATGTACAATGGTGTCACGGAGGATGCAATCCAGCTGCGTTTATTTCCATTTACATTGAGGGACAAGGCTAAGATTTGGCTGAATTCATTAACCACAAGATCCATTACTAATTGGGACCAGCTAGTACAAGTTTTCCTAGCCAAATACTTCCCTTTGGCAAAAACATCAAAGATCATCAAGGAAATCACCAATTTCTAGCAGGTAGACAATGAATCTCTCATGAAACATGGGAAAGATTTAACGAGCCATAAAGAAAGTGTCCTCATCACAATTTTCCTAGAGAATTGTTGCTCCAAACATTCTACAATGGGGTCAGCACAACCACTAGAGGGATAATTGATGTAGTAGCTGGAGGGTCCCTGATGAAGAAGACTATCAAGGAAGTATATGAACTGTTGGAGGAAATGGCAGCCACAAATGCATTATGGGCATCGGATAGGTCCAAAACTGTAATTAAAGACCACAAAGGTATTTTATCACTAGATGCCATTAATGTTTTGTAAGCTAAAGTTGAGAATTTGATAAAGCAAATCAGTAGCTTATCAAAGGTATCAAGTTCATGTAAGCTATGTAGGCAAGCAGGGCACACTGTTAGTGACTACAATGCATGTGAGAGCATGGAGCAGGTTAATTTTATGGGAAACATGCCATGCTCCATAGGAAGATAAGGTAATAACCCTTACTCCAATACTTACAATCTGGGATGGTGAAACTATCCAAATTTTTTATAGAGTAACAATGCAAGAAATGTGCAAAAGACACAACCAGCACCTCCCAAAAAAACTTTAAGTCAAAAATGAAGAAGTTCATGGAGATACTGGGAACAAAGTTAACAAGCTTGGAGGAATTGTAAAAGTAAATGGAGGCCAAATTCGATCAAATCACAAAGAACCATTCCTCCTCCATCCATAACTTGGAAGTGTAAGTGGGGCAGCTGGCTACAGTAATAGCGAAGAGGAATCTTAGAGGACTTCCAAGTAACATTGAGCCAAACCCCAAGGAGTACGTCAATGCAATCTAGCTAAGGAGTGGAAAGGAATTTATCGATAAAGGTAAGAAATTTGTTGATGTTGAGAAAGAATGTAGGATAGAGGTTAAAAGGCAGATGAACTGTGAAGTTGGAAATTCGGGAAAACAAGCAGAAGCTTAGAGTAGTCTCTGCCACGATTATGGCAGTCAACTCCATAATCGTGGATGAAGTTCCAGCAGAAAAAGGAGACTGAGCTTGAACTAGGTAAGTATATGCCACCCATTCCATTCCCACAAAGGCTTATGAAGCTAAAAGTGGATGAAAAATTTACGGCTTTCTTGGAAAAATTAAAAAAACTGAGAATCAATGTGACATTTGCTAAGATGATACAGGACATGCCTAAATATGCAAAATTTTTAAAGGAAATCTTGGCACATAAATGTACAATTGATGAGGTACAATCGGTGTCATTAATTGAAAATGGTAGCTGAATCATTTTGAGTAAAATTCCATCTAAGCTACAAGATCCACAAAGTTCTACTATACCATATAAAGTAAGAAATTTGGTATTTAACAAATGTTTGTATGATTTGTGTGCAAGTATCAACTTGACGCCGTATGCCATTTTTCAAAAGCTAAGTCTTTAAGATATCAAAACTACTTCCATGTTAATTTAGCTTGCAGATCAGTCGATGAAGAAACTATTTGGTATAATTGAGGATGTCATGGTGAAGATGGATAAATTCATCATTCCAGTAGATTTTATGGTGTTGGATTACAATGAGGATGTCAATTACCCCCTGATTTTAGGAAGACCTTTCCTCAACATAGGGAGAGCATTAGTAGATGTACATGAAGGGAAACTCATCCTTCGAATCAGTGACAAGTGAATAAAATTCTATAAGAAGAAAGCAATGAAACAACCAATGAAAGAAGAGTCGTGTATGAAAGTGGACATGATTGATAAATGTGTATCTACTGTAATAGGTGAGGAACTGAAAGACATCTTAATGAATGAGGAACCAGAGGAAATAGGTAAGGGAAGTGTTAAACTACCTGGAAATGAACTGCTGGTAAGAAATTCTAACCTTACTCCCCCTTCGATTGAGAAGCCACCTGTTCTAGAATTGAAAACCCTGCCAACGCATTTGAGGTATGCTTTCTTAGGTAGTAATGGAACTTTGCCAATCATTATATCTAATAAACTAACCTTGGAACAGGAGGATAAGCTGCTAAAAATGGTGCAAAAGCACATCCAAGCTTTAGGCTAGCAGCTATCAGACATCAAGGGAATTAGCCCTGATATGGTTATGCATAGGATACACTTGGAGGAAGAAAGTAGGCCTGTTCATGAAAGGTCAAAGAGACTCAATCCAAATATGAAGGATGTAATGAAAAAGGAGGTAATTAAGCTGTTGGATGTAGGTATTATATATCCTATTTCTGATAGTGAGTGGGTGAGTCCTGTCCAATGTGTTCCTAAGAAGGGTGGCATGATTGTTATAGAGAATGAAAAGAAAGAATTACTATCAACTAGGATATTGACTAGCTAGAGAGTATGTATATATTATAGAAAGTTGAATTCTACTACTAGGAAGGAACATTTTCCTTTGCCTTTTGTAGACCAAATGATTGCAAAAATTACAGATCATTCCTTCTATTACTTTTTAGATGGTTACTCCAGCTATAATCAGATTTTCATTTTTCCTCAAGACCAAGAGAAACAACTTTTACATGTCCATATGGTACCTTTGCTTATAGACGCATGCCTTTTGGTGTATGTAATATGCCTGCTATATTCCAAAGGTGTGTGATTGTCGTATTTATTAACATGATTGAGGAGTTTATGGAAATTTTCATGGATGACTTTTCAGTGTTTGGAGACTCTTTTGAGTCATGTTTACAGAATTTGGAAAGAGTCTTGAAACGCGGTGAGGAGACCAACCTAGTGCTGAATTAGGAAAAAAGTCATTTTATGGTAGATGAAGGAACTGTTCTTGGTCATAAGAATTCCAAGGAAGATATTGAGGTGGACAGGGCCAAAATTGAGGTAATATCTAATCTACCACCTTTAAAGAATATGAAAGGTATTCATGCTTTCCTTGAACATGTGAGCTTTTATCGCCACTTTATCAAAAACTTTTCTGTTCTTGCTAGGCCCTTGATAAGCTTGTTATTCAAGGATGCATTTTTTGATTTCAATGATGAATACTTGCATGCTTTTAACATGTTAAAGAATGCATTAATCTTGGCTCTGATGTTGACTTCACCGGATTGGTCCTTACCATTTGAGATTATGTGTGATACTAGTGACTTTGCCTTAGGATGTGTGTTATAGTAGAGAAAAGACAAGAAATTGCATGCCATTTATTATGCTAGCAAAACTTTGACAGGACCACAATTTAACTACAACATAACTAAAAAGGAACTCTTAGCAGTAGTGCCTTCCAATGTTTCATATCAACAGCAGAAGCAATTTTTTGCAAATGCCAAATATTACCATTGGGAGGAGCCTTTCTTATTTTACCAATGTGTTGATGGCTTGATAAGGAGATGTGTTCCTGAAGAGAAAATAACACCTATACTAACATAGTATCATGATTCATCTTATGCAGGGCATTATGGTGTAAACAAAATAGCCAGTCAGGTACTAGAATATAGATTCTATTAGCTAACAATCTTCAAGGATACAAGGAATTATGTGCTTCACTATGATAAGTGCCAAAGAACCAAGAACATCTCCAGGCAAGATGAGATGCCTCAATCATTGATTCTGAAAGTAGAAATATTTGATGCATGGGGAGTGGACTTCATGGGACCGTTTCCCACACCCATGGGAAACAAGTACATACTGGTGGGAGTTGATTATATCTCCAAATAGGTTGAAGTAGTTGCCAGTCCCACCAATGATGGGAGGGTTGTGAGCCGATTCATAAAGAAGCTTTTTGCCAGGTTTGGAGTCCCACAAACACTCATCGGTGATGAAGGAGCACACTTCTGTAATGCTAAGTTTAAGGCCTGATGTGTGTCAATTTGCATTAACAATTAGCTTTGTTTACCTTATGTTTAATGCTTGTTTTTGCTACATTTATGCTTTGAATTAGTAGAATTTAATGTGTTTGTTGAGTGTGCAGCTTAGGAGAAGCAATAAAGGAGAA
>CANYBF012318029.1:0-14138 GCA_948192965.1 Dalechampia spathulata | reverse complement strand
AAACTTGAACCTAATTGTGTGCTTAGGAGCTTTCATTAAAATTAAATGAGTGAACATAATAAAATGGAACATTAATAAATTTGAAATCCCGAACCCAAACTCTGAAGAAATTCAGGCCGCTTTCCAACATAGGGAGGCCCGAGTTTTATTTCCTGGTTGTCTAGTCATTCAATTGAATTGACAAAAACAAACTAGGTGGCAACTCCATTAATAACCTCGATGGGATCTTTCTAGGTTAAAGACCAATCAACTATGGAAATGTGCCATTGAGAGCAAGCACAACGGCATCTCATGCCAAACAACGTGCAGCGCTCCCGTGTCCGGGGCACGCTACTCTTACACTTGTCTATGTAAGTAAACTATGAAAGACCAATAAGCCTTCTTGACCTATCTTTATAGATCCTTATACCTAAAATATAAGCGGCTTTCCCAAGGTCTTTCATGGAGAATTGTTTGAATAACCAAACTTGAACACTTTACAAAAATGAAACATCATTTCCAATGAGTAATATGTCATCTATATATAACACAAGGAAAGCAACTGCATTCTCATTATCCTTCTTATAAATGCATGGTTCATTAATGTTTTGAATGAAGCCAAATTCTTTAATCGCTTCATCAAAATGAATGTTCCAGCTCCTTGATGCTTGCTTCAATCCATAAATGGATCTTTCAAGTTTGGATACCTTATTACTATCATAAGATGTGAAACCAATATGTGTGTCATATACACCTCTTTAAGCATATTTCCATTAAGGAAAGTTGTCTTCACATCCATTTGCCATATCTCATAATCATAATGAGCAATAATAGCAAGTAAGATTCTTATAGATTTAAGCGCTACTACTGGTGAGAAAGTTTCATCATAATCAATTCTTTGTTTCTAACAATAACCCTTTACTACCAAGTGAGCTTTATAGGTAACCATATTACCATCCATGTCTCTCTGCTTTTTGAAGACCCACTTGCACCCAATAGGCTTTATCCCCTCAGGTGGATCAACAAGAGTCCACACCTGGTTCTCTGACATGGAATCCATTGCAGACTTCATAGCCTTTGACCATAAGTCACATTTTAAACTTTTCAAAACTTCATCATAGTTTGTTGGCTCATCATTCTCAACTAATAAGACTTCCTTATTCTCATGAACAAGGAATCCATACCTCCTAGACATAGTTCTTATTCTAGTTGAGCCTGGGAGCTTGTGTTTCCATAGGTCTTGATTCTTCATCAGTAGGATCAATTAGTTGATTTGCTTCATCTTATAGTGATTGAACTTCATCAAGTTTAATTTTACTCCCAGTATCTTATTTTAGAAGAAATTCTTTCTCTGAGAAAATAGGATGCTTTGAAATAATCACCTTTTGTTCCAAAGGAAGATAAAAGTAATATCCTATGGTTTCCCTAGGATATCCTACAAAATAACATTTATCAGACTTCACCTTAAGCTTGTCTAACATTATCCTCTTAACATAAGAAGGGCAACCTCATACCTTCAAATAAGATAAGATAGGTTTCTTGTTATACCACATCTCATATGGTGCAACCTCAACCGATTTAGATGGAACTCTATTCAACACAACCAGTCAACAACCATGTCATATTGGCTAACATATCCTAAGGCACCATCACAAGTGAAACATGGCATATTAATATAATTCAATCATGCTAGTACAATTTGATTACTTACATGAGTGGTGTTCAATGGATCAACATCTAGCTCATCTTTTATCGATACTGGAAATGATGTCTCATATGGATGGCCTAGATTATCATAAGTGTAGATATAAGGGTTCCATAGCCATATCAGCTAACCTACAATAAAGCTCTAAGGATGCTTGAAACCAGGTAGCACAACAAGACTAATAGGTTTTAGCTCTGGAGGTGTTGCTTTAGATGCAACATTACATGCTCTTTTTTGAGTTGCCATTACCTCAAAAACTTCCATGGTGGATGAATTGTAAGAACCTCTTCTACCATCAAAAGTGCTAGGTTTGACACCAGATCTACTAGCTTTATCATGCTTTCTACTACAAGTGGATAGATATACAGACCCTAGCTAGTATCCATATATGCATAAAGGTTTAGTAGTCTATAACCAACTTTGATAGTCACTCTCATCTAGGAATACCAATCAAAGCAACTATAACCTCTAGGTCCATATTATCATATGGCAACAAGAACATAGCATAAGGTGGTGTATTAGGCTCCATACATCCTTTTGGCCCTAGCTATCAATCAATGATATGCTCCCTTAAGTAGAAGAGAACACTCAGGACTCTATTATCATATGAAGCTCATCCCTACAAGCTGAATTGACCACATACTTAGGATGTAGGACCATAGTGCACCAAGTGTCAAGGTGAACCTATTCTAATCAACATCATCAATAAATCAATTAGTTAATCAAACACCTACTCAAGTACATTCTAAACTAATTACATTTAATTTTATACTAACAAAGTTGTTTATTTTCCTTACCTAGTCCTAGATTAGGTTGTTAAGGTGCTCCTTCAACTCATACATGTTGAAATTAGTCCTCTTATATGACATACATTATGCTTGTATTCATGGAAAATTAAGTAAAAGCCCACTCGGGATCTTGGATTCTGGCTCATAAGCCATGATCTATAAGGTCAAGATGATTAATAATAAGACTTCATAATAATCATAATAAAATACCAGAATTAGTAGAATTGTACTTACCTGAATGACTTATTAATAGCCAATGAATCTATCTCCATACTACTTATACAAAGATCCAACCCTTATATCAAGTGGGCTAAACTAATGCTACAACCAATTTTTATAAAGCCAATAACATTAATATATGGACGTTGGTCATGGTGTTAATGAACAATGTGCACCCACATATAATAATAAATAGTAGGTGTACTACTTAATAAAGATGGTTTGGTCAAGCTCATCCTCTATGACTCTCTCATAGAGATAGTCATATGAGATGGTGTGCCCTCCTCTTACGTGAAGTAAGACACCCAATAAATGGAATATAATGTTGTATGACCAATGTAATAATGTTAGCTTAGCATCAAACTAGATTGGTATCTTAATGCACTCCAACCCAATGATCCTAGTAAAGATCTTCAATATGATGGCAATCTCCCCAATTGAAAGATGGAAGGTGTTAGTAGAGTCCATCTATCTCTTTATCATCATGGTTATGATGAACTAGTTGTACCTCTTCTCTACGCATATAAAGCAAGAGATATAATGGCCAAAGTAGCCTTGATCAACTCTCTCCCAAACCTCTTATAGTAGTTGAGAGTACCACTTGAAGATCCCTTTAATGTTACTAACACTAATGATAGTCCTCTCACTCTGTAAATTATAAAATTTAGGTCAGGTCTCAGACTCAAGTTGCAAAATTCAAATTGTAGTTACAACATTTAAAGCATATAAACCTAAACCATAATACATAAAACCAAGCCTAAAAGCCCTAAAGCCTTTGAGATGAAGCTATTTCTCTTAGATTTTTCACCTTTTTACATGTTCTATAATAAAATACTACTATATACACTACACATAGTACTATTTGTGCCACACATAGTGTTATATGTAACACATAAAGTGAGACCCATAAAAAATTCTTGATTTTTCATGAATCTATCATGATAAATCTTTTTTATCCTAAGCTTACCCTTATCCAAACATAACATTTCATCCTAATTCAAGCTTATAAACCTTTAAAATTTCAAAAATCCAATCTTCAATAAAACCAAAAACCAAACTAAAAACACTAGAAATGTACCTTTTCAGAATGAGCCTAAGACCTATAGGAGTCTATAACAAATGTTTTTATGATTCTATCATCATAAACTACCTCTTAGTAAGTATTAATGGTTGTTTACTAGATTAAAGCATAACCTAGAATAAAAGCCAAGTCCTGGGGTGTTAGTTGCATCTTGATTCTTACCATTGGATACTAGAAGGTGAAGTTTTGTATTATGGTTAAGAAAAAATAAAGTTTTCATAAGAAGACAAGTGATTTTCAAGATAAAGTCCCTTCACCTTATAAACTTCAAGTTATATGCACCACATAAACCATAACATGCTTTACACATTCCATTTTTAAGCTAATGTGCACCAACCTCATTATGCATAATCTAACATATATTGATCCATGGATACATTCCTTATGATGAAAGTAGCTTCCCAAAAACTTTTAGAATTTTTGAAGTTAAGTATCTCAATGAAGTCATTATTTTTATGACCTGTAGTGTCTAAAAAAGGTAGAAAATTAGTTAGAAGCCTCTAGATTAATGCTCAAGAATTTAGATATATTCTCAAAATTATTTCAAATCTAATTTCACTAATAAATTATATTTTTCTATTTTGCTAAAGATAGGAAGCTAATAGCATAAATGATCAACTTGGTTAAACCATTTATCAAAAAGTGTTAAAACTAAGTTATGGGTCTTAAATGCTATCTTTGGATATAAAAGGCATACGTATAATGATGTAAACATTGAACCAATAGTTGTTAACCTTTGATCTAGTAGTTGATCACCATGGTTTGGTAATTGACTACCTGATCCTACAGCAACTGTTGAATCAAGCATTTATTCATTATACCCTAAGCAATTGACATCTACATGCAGTCTTAAGGTGATTGTTTAGCCTTGTAAAAAGCGATCAATCTAATAAATGACCACCGATTAGCTTTGATCACCTCACCCCAGAACCAATCTTCTAGTCACCCATATTATGTTATAAACCTCGGCATGAGCATTGTTTCTCAATTAGACTAAATCACCTTACCTAAGCATTATATTAGGTTACAAGCCTCAACATGGGCACAACTTCTTGATGAACCTAGATCATATCACTCGAGCACTAACTCCTAATCATCATATTAGATTGCAAGCCTAAGCATGAACACTACTTCTTAATAAACTTAGATCACCTTGTTTAATGACTAAGCTCTAACTTATCATTTTGGGTTACAAGCCTCAATATGAGCATCCTTAGTGAGTTAAATTTAATTTGTAAGCCTCAGTATGAGCATTGAGCCTTACCCATGAGCATTGGCCAAATACTATTCCTCTACCTCCAGGTGAAAAATCATGATGTGATTAGGTCTTGTTTAACCAACTTTTACTTGTATCGCTCTAAAATGGTTCTAATTAAGGGTAAACTATTGAACTTGAAATTTCACTCATGTATTTCATACTTAGAATTTATTTACTTTAGCTTGGTACTGATCCTTATTTTTAAATCTAAGTTGCATACATGGGTTTTAGCAGCCATAAGTATTCTTAGCATGTAGAAAATGTTACTTTTAGCTTATAGAATTTGGAGCACGTTACATGATTTTTTTGATATATGAAGTACATATGATTACATACAACACATGTTCAGTGGAATTATGTGATATAAGTAGACTATTTCCCTTACTTAATTAATATGCACCATATATTCCCTGGCCATTTTAGCATGCTAGAAGTCTCCCTAACATATAACATACATCTTATAATATAATATGCACCATCAATCTCTTTTTCTCTACTTATTTTCTTTAATTTTGCCATGAGTTTTATGATTTTGATCATTTTTGCTTGAGTTTAAAATACTATAACAACATTAGAGTTGTTCTATGACTCTATATGATCTATGACAGTCCTACACTTGGCTATTTTCATGGTTCTATTAATGGTATGTCTTAAAATCTCCATTTTCTTCTATTTTGAAAATGAATGTATAGTGCATATAAGCCTATATGCAACACACATACATGTTCTGTAGCTTATATGTGGATATATACCATTATGTATGGTGCGTAAATAACCTAATTTTCATAAAAATTATACTTTTCATCTAAAATTAATTTGACTTTTTTTTATCTAAATGAGGTTTTTAATAGCATTTATGGCTTCTCAGTAGCCTAGATGATATGAATTTATCAAACACTTTATGCAACTTGATTAATTTTGGCTTAAAATTAATTTTCAAATTAAATGTCATTTTTAATTTGATTTTGTTTACAATTATTATGATTAAGATTTGATTTGATTATTGTTTTATCTCCAATTGATTTTTCATGATGTTGGGTCTACTAAATTAATTCTCATGGACTATTTCATTGATTTTTTCCTAAAAATCATTTTATTTTATTATTTTTTTCAATTAAATATCATTCTGATTATTGATTATTGATTATTTATCACTTAACATGATTAGGATAGGTTTGGATGTTTTATTTCCAAGTGATGCTTAAGTCTCTTGGAATCTTCTAAGTTGTGTTCTATAATCAGTTCATCAATTTTTGCTTAAGAATTAATTTTCAAATAAATGTTGTTAATGTATTTTCCATTGTAATAACGGATGATTAAAAGCAAATTGGGAAGAAAATTGAGTCCAAATGACTTATTAAAATGATTATGGAAGTTCTCTTTCATTTTTATGATATTTTCATAATCCAACTCATGTAAATTGAATTTTATCATGACAAAGTTGCATCATATTTAATGGACTTTGATCCTTGATTTAAGCTTTCTTATAGCTTTAATTGGTTAATTATGTCTCTATAATATCATTTTTACCTAAGAATGTCGATTAAATTTATCACTCATCCATTTTTTTAGCTCATGTTATTTGATACCTTGTTCCTTTATCCTAAGTGCAATAGAGGATACATTGTTTAAGGTCTATTTTTGTATCATTAAAACTCTCTTAGAATAGAATAGGCCTATATTTTATTCATTTTCCCCTCGTATTTATGTTTACCTAATTCTATATGTATCCTCTATCTCTCTAATCTCTTTTTATAGACCATATGCTTGTTATTTATTGATATGTTTTTCATTATGTTACCATATTATATATGCTACTATATCATATTGTATGATTTTATTCATGCTTATGAATGCTAATATGCTTGCATAGGATAGTTAACCACTTAATATGGTAAAATTGTGAATTAAAACTCTAAAATGAAAAGATTTTCACCATCTAAACTCATCTCTAAAGGGTTTAACTGGAGCTCATGCTATGGGTCAATTAAACCATTTACCAAAACCCTTTAGTGATAACTCCATTTTACAACCTCACACAAGTCTATACCATTCCTTGGAGGAACCCCTTAAGAAGATCATTTTTCATTCTTAGTAGGCCCCAAGCATCATCTATTACAAACTTTGCTCTAGGTCATAGTAAAAGCCCTACCCATACGAACACCACAACTGAAATCATGTTGATCGTATCATTATTACATGAGTTGGGCTTCTCTTCCTTTGTTCATATAAAATTATGGTGTGATAATATTAGTTTTATTTATCTCACTTCTAGCCCTATTTTCCATGCTCATACCAAGCATATGGAAATTGATTACTTCATTCATGATCAGTTATATCTTAGGTTGATTAACATTCAATGTCTTAAGAGTTTCAATCAATTTACGGATATCTTAACCAAACTTTTAGGTCAAGTTTCCTTTCACTATCCCTATTCCAAGCTTCATCTATACACTATAACGATCATTAATCCATATATTTTTAGAAATTTAAAATAAACATAATTAATATTAAGATGTTCTAGTTTATGCATAAGTTTATTTAGTTGAGATTTTATAAAGATATAATTATAAAATGATTAAAAAAGGTCATTGAAATAAGTTATAATTTCAGTAAATTTAAAGTTATAGATTAAAATTAAGTGATAATAAAAGGTACATTAAGCATGAATATTTAAATTTTGTATACGATTTTTATTTGGTTATGAAATTGTATTAAAGTACTATTTATATAATGTTTCATACTAATTAAATGATGGCCAGTTAACATATTTATGGGTTGGTTATCTTTTTAATCAAGGGAACATTGAATCTTAAATTTATAAGCTTTGGTAAGAATAGTAAAAGGGTGTTAAAATCTAAAGTCTACTACCAGGAGGGGCTTATGGATTAACTTTGGCTTTAAGTGGTAGATTGAGGGATGAGTTAATTAAAATTCTTTAGAAACTGAGGGAGAACTTATTGAAGCCTTTTCATACATTATTAGAGTATGATAGAGCTAAAACTATAATTCATCCTTATTGTATAAGAACAGTTTGGTTGTTAGAAGGCTGAAAGATTGTTAATAAGACTTCATTTTATCTTGCTTAAAACTTGGTAAGTTAACATAGTGAAGAGCTTATGGTGATTTGTTTAGGTGTATGTTTGAATTTGGAAATGACTTTATATTTGTATGTGTATGGGAATTGATACAAAATTGAGGTAACTAAATAAATAACATGTTTACTTAATTGTATAACTTCTGATATAAAACTTAATTAATTAAGAAATTGGTAACCTTATACATATGGTTGGATATAGCGAGTTAATTATGTAGGAGCTAGCATATATGTGTTTATATTGATTCTTTTAGCAATTATTAAGTAATATGAGATCAAAAAACATATGGATTGAATCATTGTTACATTAGTTTACTAAAGGATCGATGAATAGTTGGGATCTTAGGCTAAATTATCTTCTTTCCTTCTAAAGTACAAGGTAAATTGTTATACATATAAACCACCTATTTCAATTATTCATTTATTGCTAGAAGAAGCCTACTTGGAATATCAAAATTGTAACACACAATAAAGGATTGATTACCGCTTATGTCATTAGTTATATGATTGAATAAATTAATTTTATTATTTAATCATCAGGTGGAAATTATTTACTTAAAAGAAGGTTTGTTTATGCATTGTATTAAAACTTATTTCATACATAGTACAAAACTAAATGGATTTAAGATGGTTATTGGAAAGGGAGTGACTTATTTAATTTTATCCCTTAAAACTTACACCTAAGATTAGTCATTGCATAAAATAATTAGCATCATTGGACCGCAAGGGTTAAGTGTGTAGTGTAAGTGTGCATGATACAAATTAAGATAAAATAATGAACTAGAGTAATGTGAATGAATGGTATATATCCTTCATCAACTGAGGAACTCAATAATCCCCTTCATGATGCAAAAATAGGACCATTATATATGTTAATTGTCAGGAAAGATATGATAGAAACTACCATGTCTTTATGTGCATTATAAATGTACAAGCTAGCATGTAAAAGATTTATTAAGTTGTCAATTGTTAAATTATGATATTACATACATTTATTGTTTTCTTTTCAAGTACCATGATGGTCACATATTTAAGATAAAATTTATTTAGACATAAATTAGTTATCTAGTAAGACTATATGATTAGTTCATTTTAACCATTATTGGAAGTATTTGTATGAATTATGTTACTTGTGCATGAAGTCATCATACACAATCCATTTTCAATATTAGACTACATGGTTCCAACAATTAAAATTGAGTAGCTTGAGTCAAAGATATTTAAGAATAATGATTAATTTAATGGGGTGATTTATAACTATAAGTTTTAAAGACGTTTAATGTATGTGCACATATTAGACTATGTTTGAAAGGGTTAAGACTTCTTAATATATTATGCAATACAATGAAACAATTAGCAAATGTTCCAAAGCTCATAATTTAACTATATATAACTAATAATTAAATGTTCATAAATTGACATAAAAAGTAGTAGGATTTTCTAAATTATTATAGATGTTGTGTGTATCTCTAATTACACAACCAATACATAAATTGACCAAACAACTTCTCAATTAATTGCCTCATTATGAATTAATATAAATGGTTTTAGATAGGCATATAAATGATGAACATCTAGAATGTTTGACATTGAAGGTTGCATCAGGCTTAGTTGATGCAAATAAGGGTGGTTAAGAACTTGCATGTAAATGGTACACACTTGCATAATCAATTAATATTAGCTTAACAAGTTGATTGTATTAATAATGTCAACTTGCAAGTCACATGTAGCACATAATTAAATTATATATTTTTATTAATTAAGAATTAAATACCTTAAGGTAATAGTATAAATTGGAAATATTTTATAGGGATTAAAGGGTTAAAGTAATATGTATGAAATGTTAATATTTAAGACATTAATGTAATTTTTATGGTTGAAATATCTAAGAAATTTATGTTAAACAGGGGAGGATGATAGGAAGATCATGACCCTTATTTCATATATGGATAAAGGTAAACTGAAAATAGGTTTGTGCTTATTAATTGTTAACTTTTATAAATATGACTATAAGTAAATGAATAGTTTATTCAAAGGCAAATGTATTATAGTAAAATTATTAATTAATGTTATTACTATTGCTCATCAATGATTCGGTAATTTTATTTAGAAAAAAAATGAATATTTTTCAACAAGTTAGTAAATTCTAATTATAGTGGATTATGAATGCTTGATGAGCATATTGGTGGATAAGCTTGGATGGATTGATCTTTTATTAGAAAGATTATTATTTACTTGTACATTTGATAAGACTATGTTTGTGTCTAATATTAATTGATTTATAAATAAGATTCATAAGTAAAATAAAATGTTTGATAATACAAGCATATCAACTTGAAAATATTATGAATATTTTAATTATTGTTTATTGATATCAAATATGTGATATATAAATATATCTTAAAATGTTATCGATTTATAATTAAGATAGCATTATGCAAATACATACATGATCAGATCATGCATCATACATCATTAGCATGATATCATGGAGAAATAAGGGAGATACTACTATTTATACAATGAAAGAAACTAACAAACGATTATGATTTGAGGTTGATTATGATATTGACCCTTTCCTCTATAAGATTAGCAGGTTATGATATTGGCCCTTTATTAAAAGCTATTATATCAGCAGGTAGTGATATTGATCCCTCATCAAAAAATTTGATTTGATTTCTATCTAATACAAATAGTGCAAAATTTAAGATAAAGAATTGATAAGATGGTAGAGAAAAGAGGAATGTAATACATATTTATATTCATTGACATACAATAGACTATTGTTATAATATGGATATGCAAAATGAAAATATGGTTAATTCATGATAGTGATGTATAAGTTGAAGAGTTATTGATAAAAAATTATATTAAATAATAATTTCACTATTGATTATATATTTTTATTAGCTACAAAAATATTATCAATGATATATTGCATGTTAAATATATATGTATATTTATATGAGCAGGTGATTGTGTAAAGCCATAAGTAATAAAATTAACAATTATAACTACACATATATATATTTAGCGTTTAGATAGACCTCACCTATGATATCAATTCCCTAAGCTGAGAATGGTCATAATGTCATCAAATTCTACAATTCAGCTATGGGATGTAACTTAAGTCTTTGTGTATTTGAAACTCAAGACATCTTTATACAAACTGTATACAATCTAACTACATGGTAAGCTAGAAATAACTTCAATGCAAGATTTTTTTAAATAAAGCAAATCCATTTATATGGGATCCACAAGAACCAAAGGGCTTTGACTAAATGATTACTTTTATCTCCTTCCACAATATACATTATAGTTACAGACCATCAACCATTCTTCGATAAAAAATACCCTAATACCAAGTAAAGTTAGCTACTAGCCTTTACAAAGCCAATTTATTAGTCTTGTTTGCATCCTCTAGATAAGCACTAATTCTTAAGAAATTATTGATACCTGCATACCATGAAGATTCTTCATATTGGTCTAGTGACAAAACTCGTTCTCCCTCATAGCATGAGATTCTTTACTGCTTAATGATTATAAGATGAATCTGACCCTATGGTCATTCATATAATAAATGTGGTCAATGTATCGACTATTTGATTCTTCATATTGGCCTAATTATATAACTCATTCTCCCTCATAGCATGGGATTCTTGACTGCTTAATGATTATTAAATGAATCTAACTCTATGGTCAATCATATATTGAAGCTATTATGGCCAATGCATCAATTATTTCATTCTCATCTCATGCAGTGTGAATGAATTTGCATTGGATAAAATTACAAATGATGATCTTCATGTATTCAATATAAGCCTTGATGTTTTCTTATTGGTTAAAAATATGATTATGCATTAGAAAAATAATTTAAAATTTTTATGAAAAGCATTTTTCATGGATCTTAGCAATCAGATCATTAAAAACACATCCATCAAGAGAGACATATCATATAGTCAAGTAACACTTACATTTATATTGATCTCCTTCATTCTTCTTTGTCAAAATAAAAAATTTCTAATTCCCAATATAGAGGATCTCTAAACTATTCATATAACTAAAGAGATCAATTATTAATCAAATTATAAAATCATTTCAAAGGCTAGTAGAAATAAAAATATAGAAAGAGATAAATGGATGTTTGTCTTCAATTCATTGATTTTCTTCTCTTGAAAACCAAATGCAATTACGCCTTATAAGCTTCAAATTTTTCTTCTTTCAAGTATGAGTTAAGAGAGGAGAGGCAAAATGCAATGATTATATAAACCTAAAACTAGGTTTTAATTAGATGTAGGGCTTATATATCATTTGGGTTGACATGTCAACTTATGTATCATGGTGCATAAGCTAACTTAATCCTAGTCAACATATGAAGTTTCTTATACCTCCATAACCTTAATAAGTCATGTAAAAATCATATGACCTTCCTTCTTAACTTAAGTCACACTAGTACAAGTCATGTGACTCATACATATGACAAATCATGTACATGGCATATCCATTGCACATACAACCTTGTATCATCCATATATGGAGTTCTACTTATCAAATTAACATGATATTGGTATCAAATAAAAGCTCTTTTCATGCTTAATCTCATACAAATAAAAGATCCAAGTTATCTTATAAACATTAAATAATATCTCATATTGAATCAACATCCATTCTTTATTTCTATTCCCCTAACTTTTATTTTTGGCCTTTTGAGTTCTTAACATGTTGGCAACATATTAGTATTATTAAATCTTATTAATAATACCATATATAAGTCAAAAGTGATGTCTAGTCATATATCATTACTTTTTAAATGTCAAGAGATCATTATTTTGACTGTAACCATTTCATACTAGATACTTCTATAATAAACTTCTTTCATCATCCACCATCTTATTTAAGTTTGAGTATGGATAAATATCAACTCAACGCATGATCAAGTTTATTAAATCATGACCTAAACTTGATATTTCATGTACCATAATTTTTGTTCCTAAATTGCTCTTATGCATCATATTCACTACATTACATTTACTCTAGCTAGAGATTCTATAATCAAAGATTTTTATATTAATCAATAAGATCAAAATCCTATAATTAATTAGAATGGTAAATCTTTTATTGATATACAAATATCTTTAACTACTTTATGTTATTCTTAACCTTTTAACTATGAATGTCTTTTATGGAGGAACAAAATATAATAGTCAAAACATAGCAATTTATAGTTAAGGTAACCTTGATATCTCAAGTCTATGGATACTTGCATTACTAATATGAATGAGATTTATATTTTTATAGATATAGATAAGTCATCCATATAAAATCTCATTATTAGTCAAAAGAATCATTTGAGTGGGGTAACACAAGAGCATTATCGTAGCAAGTCTAACCTTAAATGAAATTGACTAACTTGCATCCATTTCATTTATTAGGAGTGAGGGGGTCAATTGTAGGGCTTGGTTAGTATGAGCATATTTTTGGTACATGGAAGAAAACAATCTGGAATCTTGTCATTAAAGGGATAACTTTCTTTATATAGTCCAAGGCAACCTCATAGTCAATAAAGATGGTGATTGTTAGTGTATGCTCTAGAGCATCATGTGTATTTGTACTATACGTTTTCATTAATAAAGGCATTATTCATTATATAGTACAATGTTTTAAATGAACTTGTTTTACTTGGAGTTTTAAACTATATATTGAAGTCCATGATATTGGAACAGTGCAAAAGAATCCATAAAGAGTTTATGGAATGATATTCTTATTGTATGTAAATGTTCAATATCTAAATATCCCTGATCATAGTATTAATAAGAATGGACATTATTAGTACGGGAAGATCAGCACATGTTACACTTCCTATTTAAGGGTGATTCTCATTCATCATGATATGAGATGTCTAAAGTGAATATGTGGATGAGTAGTATAGTACTAGTTCATTGGAGACCTTGCCAGTGAGATTTCATATGGATAATTGATCTATGTCTGTGAAATTGTATCTCACTCATATC
>CANYBF012317767.1:0-24133 GCA_948192965.1 Dalechampia spathulata | reverse complement strand
AATCGAGCGGATACTTATCCCAACATGAAGCTGAGGGATTCTGTTTCTGTTTGTTTGATGGTATGTTAACAGAATGTAATAGAAATGCATAATTACTTAACAAGTGTGTACGAGGAAGGAGATGCAAGGTCTGCTCTTATTGGCATGGTTCAGAAATTACAACATGCAAAGAATGGAATTGACATCGTCTCTCAAAGTCGGGTATGTTCGTTTGCATTCACTTATTGCTGGAGGTAATAATAAAGGTAGCAACTATTTAATTAATTCGTTAATGAATAGTTAACTATTACAAGTTTATATGACAGATAAAAACGCATTTTGCGAGACCCAACTGGAAAAAGGTATTTTCAGAAATAGCAAATCAACATCCATCCTCCACGATAGGTGAGCTCTGCTTTTTCTATTTTAATTGACAAATATTATAATAAAATGATGTGTTATACTTAACATGAGATTGTGTGCATGCAGGTGTGTTCTATTGTGGAAGTGCAACTCTTGCCAAACCATTAAATAAAATCTGCCACGATTTCAACCTCAATTCCACCACAAGATTTCATTTCCACAAGGAAAATTTTTGAAAGCAATCATTGATCGTGTGTTTATAGGGGCAATAACTTAATTAAGAGTGCAGATAGGTGCATCCTATCCTGGAAGTGCAACTCTTGCCAAACCATTGAAGGAACCCTGCCAAGACTTCAACCTCAATTCCACTACAAGATTTTATTTTCACAAGGAAATTTTTTGAAAGCAATCATTGATTGTTTGTTTATAGGTGCAATGATTGTGTTGGTATGATTTTTTGTGAATTTACTCATAATGTATTTTTGAAAGATGTATTTTTGAAAAACAAAAATAAAGATTATCTAATATAATAATATCAAAATAATATTACTCATAATGATTTTAATTAATGATTGAGTTATGTTGATGTTTTCACTTTCTATTTATGCTATATTCAATCATTTTTCCTTAAATTGATAACTATAAGAACAGTTCTATTATTTTCTTAATTGATATGTTTCTCTAATATTAATTCTATTATTTCCTCAACTAATATATTCAGAAACCTCCCTCAGTATTAATTCTATAATTTCATTAAATATTAATAACAATCTAACTCATTTAATTAATTAAAAATATATTAATTTTTATTTAATTAACTTTATATTATAAAATAATTTTATTTTTTGGTATAAAAATATAAACATCTTTTTTTCAAAAGGAAAAAATTAAATTTCATCTAATAATTAAGTTCAAGTATCAACAAATTTGTATACTTTAAAATCTCTTATGGTTTTATATCATTATTAATTGAATTAAATTTTCTTTATTACTTTATTAAAAAATCATATGTAACAAATCATATGATAATTATAAATATTAACATATAAAATAATTAAAATAAAAGATAAATTTGCTAAAAACCTTTTCAATATAATTTACTTATCTCAAGAATTTAAAACTCTTGCTGATATGTTTTTGATTTTATTATTATTAATTTTTTGCTTCTAATGTTATGAACATTCAATATTTTAATGTAATGTTCTCTAACTTTTGATATCATATAAGAAGTTTCTTCTCAATTTTTCTATTATTAAAATCATATTTAAATAAAAATAAGTTGATAAAATACAGAAGACTAAGGTTTTAATGATTTAGATTTTATAGAAATCATGTAGCTCAAATAATCTCCAAATGAATATAATATAGAATTTATGAATTCGTATAAGTTAAACTAAAAATTACATTTTTATCATACATATTCATATATTCAACCATAAAATTAAAATTATATACTCAATCCAATAGACAATTATTTTACACATATAATATATATATATAATATATTCATTTTTTCATTAATGGGTTTCTTTCCAATTTTTATCATTTAAATAATATGCATTAATAATTTTTTTGGAATATAATTAAATCATATTAGTTAATATGTTAATAAAATTGTATTATGTTATTAATAAAATCATTACTCTGTAACCATGTAACCATGACTTTAAAGGAATGAATCATATTTTACCCAATTTTGAAATTTGTTATAGAATCATAAGACATAAAAGTAGTTACCTTCAACAAACCAAAATTTATGGTGTACATTATTAACTCACAATTATTTTAATTTAAAAAGGTTTACTAATATTGTCATTTTGGAAACTAAATTTAAAAAGGTTTACTAATATTGTCATTTTGGAAACTATTGTCACATATTATTATTAAGGAATGAGGTTTTATGTAAATAAGAGTAGAATAGATATTTACAAATTATATTATATTTTATTATTTTAGGATATGATGGGTCAAATACTTTGATATTTTAGGTCTAATTATGCTCTTAATGAGCTTTAGGGGAGTGATTAGTTGAGCTTGGATGTCATCCCATAAACTAGTTACATGATAGAAACTAGCGGTATTTACCTTCTAAGTGGGTTTGTGTAGGATATTCCCCTACCTACATATGGAGCATGAGAATCAAATACTTGTACTCTTTTATTGATCAATGAAAGAAGTAGTCATAGTTATCCCCAAGTCCCATTGTTCTTATCAATGTCTTATTGTACATTTTTATTATGGTTGTCTTGCTATGTGTTGTTTATGATTATGTCATGCTATGTTGTGCATGCTATAGATAGCTACACCGACTTGGATGTAGGAATTAACCTCTTTGCATATGTGTAGGCTTAACTAGTTGGTTGACTTGCTGAGATAATGATTAAATACAAGCACCTTGTGGATCCTGTTACGCCCGCGTCTAGGACCCTAGTAGTTTGTACGTATACGTATGTTTGTTAGGGTGTATGTATGCCTGTAGACATGTATGTATATGCGTATGGATGTGATTGAGCTATGTGAATTGTTCATGTTATATGAAAATGCATGATTATGGGAATGTATATAACGGCTAAGTGGTTATGCCTGAATGCGTTGCTTTGATTTGCTATGTGTGTGCCTATTGGTTAGGTTGGTTGTCGTCGCCTTATTGGGAAGCGTGTCTTCTCGGTTGGATGAGGGACGGCATTGGTATGAGGCTAGAATTGGTTATAGAAGTATGTTTTGAGTTGTGTAGGCTTTCGGGCAGGTTATGGGCGAGCTAGGCATGCCAATAGGCATGATTGTGTGTTGATAGGGAGTGGTACGGGCGTACGATATGGCCGTACGGTCGTACGAGGCAGAGAGAAACAGGGAATTGATGGCCTGGAGGATGTACGGGCGTACCAACTGGACGTACGGTCGTACCGTTGCTCACAGGAAAAGTTAGGTTTATCAGATGAACAGTACCCATACGGGCGTACCAATAGGTGGTACGGCCGTACGACAACTCGCAGGTTTTTGGGTTTATCAGGCTTTTGGCGTCGGTACGGGCGTACCAATGTCCGTACGGCCGTACGCGACGTTAATTTGACTTTTAAGGCAGCAAAACATAGCTTTCTTCATAAGTTTCTTCTTGATTTTCCTAAGCAAACGCCCTAACACCCTACCAAATTACCTTCTTAAGGATTCTAAGCGTTGCTAACGTTCGAGAACGCGTTATAGAAGTTAGCTACAGATAGAGACAGGATCACAGGCTTCAACGAGAGCTTACTTGGATTAGAAGGTTTGTGCTAATGTTATGCTTTTGATTCTTTCATGGCTTCTTTGGCTATCCTAGCAATCAATGAGGTCTTTTAGGGAATGATCTCTTATGTTATATTCTTAATGTGAGTGTATTGATTGTTTGATGGATATACATGTGGAATTGATGCTTAAATCATGAATATATGCATTGGAAGAAGAGAAATGAATAGAGAAAAGAGAAAAGAATGAGAAATGATGAGTGCAGAGCTATGCTCTGGGCACACTGGGTCAATTATGAAAAGAATTCCTTTAAGGAATCACATAGATGACGCCCTCCCAAGAAGGGAGATGAGTCTCGAGACATACAGTAGGAAATAGGTGCAAGGCACCATATGTTTAATGCCCTCCTTCGGGAGATGAGTACCGGTACATACAGGGACCTAGTGTGTGCGAAAGGCAATGTGCACATTCAGGAAAACAAGAGTGAATGAGAGTAAGAGTGATTAAAAGGAGCATTGGCATTGCATTGCATTTGATGTGCACGACATGGTGATGCTTATGTTCCTAATGTGTTACTCTGATATGCTTGCGATGATGTGTTGCATGATTGAGTACTGATGTTTATTAGCACCACTGAGTTGTACTCAGCGTTTATCATTTGATGAACGTAGGTTCAGAGCCCACATGAGAGCAGCCCAAGAGACGTTAGAGTTGTCAGCAGAGAAGCACTTTCTCGAAGTGGTACGGAAGCGTCTGGCAATCTCCACCATATCTTTGTAATAGGAGCTTGTATTAATCATATTGGCAGTAGTAGATATCGTAGTTAGTGGTGAACTGTTCATGTATAATAAATGTATACTTGTACATTATCTGTGTGCTTTAATAATATGAATGTTTGAATGTATGAACTTGTATTGTCCAGGGATGAGTGTAAGCTTGAGTGAATGTATGCCACGCTAGCCACTGTTTCACCACTAAGCTAGACTCGAGTACCCATACAAATGTCTTATGGTTCAAAATAGGACGTATCCCTGGTAGGGTACGTGGCGGCTTTCCCGAGGGACGGTCGTTGCGTATGCTACGGGAGCATGTTCCTCCAGGTATGGGCTGGGGCGTGACATCTTACAAGACGTGCTCCCCCTTAACAGTCTCCTTGGACTTCCTACGGGTCTTCTTTGGCTAAGGGCAAACTTCCCCATGCCCACACTCCTCATGTACCTTTGAAATGTTGCTAATTTCAACATCTTTGTTTGCCATGATTACGACTTCTCCTAAGTTTGTAACAAGCTCTGATACCAAGTATCACAGGTGTTATAGGTTCAACCAAACTGACGTATGACCTTAGCTAGTTTTACTTCGTCAAAACAGAACTAAGTCAGCCAACCCGAAATGCTTTAGCAAGCAACAAACAATTATGAAGCAGAGGATTAAAACCAAAGAGAAATATTATTTCCACAAGAATAGATATACAAAGCTAAAACACTAGAATGCTTACAAGAGAAAGAAGTGAGTGTTTTTGGATATGTTTTACAAATGAAGTTTCAATGGGTATTTATAGCCCTTCCACCTCCCCAATGTACGCTATAGATCGATTCCTACCTACTTTACAATGAAGGGTGGAGATTTAGATCTAACCATTGCCAACCACCCCACTAAGGAGGAAGTTACCTTGAAAGTTCCCTTTTTGGGCTTGCAGATTGGGCTGTGGCAATTAGATTGGGCTGCCATATTTACCTTCTTTTTTTTGGATCGTAACACAATGCTATATTGTTTATTTATTAAATTATACCATAATATACACATTATGATATAGTATTTCCATTTCAATCTTTAATAATTTAACAGGATATTTAATTCAAAGTAAGAAGTTATACAATTTTATAAATAAAGTTTTTTCTTTTTATTTTTATAATTTTACAAGTTCTTTTAAATAAAGATTTATTAAAAAAAATAATCTATAAAGTATTTGATTATGATCAATATTTATATGTATTACATATCAATATTAATTATTTAATTAATTATTTATCATGATATATTTAATATGATTTGAAAAAATTATATGTATAAATATATTACCCTTATTTTGTTGATTATTATTTGAAATAGAATTTTCAATTAATTTATTATTCTAATATATATGTTGCATATTAATATTAATTTATTTATAACATGAAATAAATTATATATAAATTGATTGGTCAAAGAATACCAAACCTTTATAAGCTTTTACAATTTTAACCAAAATTTTAAAATTTTGCATAATTTTATTTTAACATAGTTAAAATAATTTTAAATAATAGTATTTGTATTTATATATATTAATGTTGACTTGATTAAAATAAAAAATAATGTGATTTTTAATAATTTAATCTGAATCTAACAATGATTAGCGTTTTATTTGTAGCAAAATTTAATATTTTGATAAAATATAATATTTTGATTGAAATATAATTTTTTAGCATGGATTTGATAAATTAATATTTAATTTGAAATAGAATTTTTTAATTTGATAAGTGTTAGTTTTTGTGTGTATGGATTTTGATGTTAATAAATAATTTATTTTTAATTTATATGTTTTTTTAAAGGTTCATGACCTTTTGAGTGATTGAGTAAAGTTTATATTATTTAATAGAAGGTTTGATACGAGCATACCATTCTGTACATACGATCACACCAAAGTTATTGTCTAAACTAGATCTTTTCGAGTGTATTCTAAATTAAGCACTTGTATAGTTATACCATTTGAGCTTACGACTATATACGAGTCTGGGTATTAAATTTTCAACTTTACTTGAAAGGCTTACATCGAGATTATTTGTATTTAATGTTTATTGTAACAAATTCCAGAAGAAAGAGAAACACATTTAAAGTTAAGAATTCATTTATTCCAGTAAATCATTTAAAAATTGAGCTATTGAACACTCTCTCTCTCATTACTCGTCTCTTTGAACTTCATTAATTACTTTTATTTGATTAATTTTTTTTTGGATTGGTGAGAGTAGTTATTTGAGATTTGCTATTATAATTGAAAATCTTTTTTATGAGATTGAATGTTATTGTAAAGATTTAAGTATGAATTTATAAATACTAGGGTTAAAATTCTTATTGAAAAATCGATTGTTATAATCTTAAAAAGATTAATAGAACCTTAAATTGCTACTTAGAAGAGTAAATATAGACAATCTTTATGTCGAATCGCTATAATTTATGTATTATCTATTTTTTGAGATTTCAATAAATTTTATTAATTACCTTTTATATTAAACTTATGTAAAGAGATAACTTCATATTTTTATAATTTTTTCTCATTATATCTATGATATTATTAAAATTTTCAGTATATTAATATCAACAATTTGACCTATTATTAGTGTTTATTTGTATTAAACTAAAACCACCCTTTTATATGATATTATTTTAATTGAACATCTAAATTATTTTTATTTACTACTTGTTTAAACCTTATTGTATTGTACCATATCATTTATTTTATATAAAAGTATCATACAAATATCAAAATTTCAATCAAATATCATATCAATATTATTTATTTAATTGACCATTAATTGTAATTAACTCTAATATAAATAAAATTTTCTGTATTGTAACATCTATTAATTTATCTATTAAATATGAATTTTTAAAATGCTAATATTATGAAATGCAAAATATTAATTTTATTAAAATTAAATTATCTTCTACATGTGAATTAATATTTCACTCAATATATAAATAGCATATGATACTATTACTTATGATGTTATATATATATATATATATATATATATATATATATACACTTTTTTTCAAAGAAAATCTAAAGCTAACGTGGTAAGAGACAATTTAAAACTTTGGCGTATAATTATTTAATTATTGAATTAAGAATCAAAATTAAAGACAAATTTGTTTATTTATTTGAGATTTTGCATTAGGATATGTCTCTTGCTTATTCCTTTATAGTTTTTTGTGTTGAAAAAGATTGAAACCCAGCTGGGAAAAGAAGGGCTTTTACATCATAAAATGCTTCGTACACATGGAGAAGAAAGGAATTAGTACAAGAGTTTTAAAGAAGAATGATTGTCATCGATTTCAACTGAAATTTGTATTAAAAGAGTTGAGAATAAGAGACTCTTCAATTTCTATAAAAATTAATAATAAATTATATTATTAATGAGAGAAAATATAACATCTCCTAATATGTGGGTCTATTATTAATTTTAGTTGATAAAAATATATTCTTTCATTAAAAATTAATAATATTAAAATTATTATATTTAATAATTTATTCTAAGGTAATTTTAAAATTTTTTAAATTGATATAAATAAATAATAAAGAGTCAAAAATATAAAATATTTTAATTGAAATTTTAAAACTATTAACCAATTAAATTTGAATATATAATTATATCAATTAAAATTCTATAATTTGTTGATTTTAAAATAAAATTTTAAATAATATATATAATAATAAAATTTTAAAAAAATGAATTTCTATTATAAACAAAAAATATATAATAATATAATTTTATAATAATTAAAATTATATCTTATAATATAATTTTAAATAATATGTATAATAATAAAAATAAAATTATATATTTGAATATAATTTTATTAAAATTAAAAAGATGCATTACAATATTTTAAATGATATATAATCATAACATTTTATTAAAATTAAAAATATTAAAAATAATTATAAAAAATAATATAAAAAATTAATCAAATAATTAATCCTAACATCTAACCATTACTAACTCTAACATTACAAAAGCTGGTAACAAGATATTGGAAGCCATTCAAAAAGTGAACAAAGTTAACTTAAAGTAGTACGCTTAATGCATTATTGGTTGCGATTTTGTGGCAGGGTTCCATTCCATTAACTTTAGTTATGTGGGTAAATTGCTTTACCATTTCCTTGGCTTTACTGCTTTAATTTTTCAGGCAATTATTATATAACCAATGCTTTCTTTCTCTCTTCTGATATTTAATGGTATCCTTTGAAATGTGCTTGCCCTATTTCTGAAGCAATTCCTTCATTGTTGCCTATAGTTTCAAGCTTGAAAACTTGGATGCTCACATCTGTCTGTAGAAATGTCAGAAAACAACCCAGTCTCTGGAAGTGAAACACCTGCCGCAAGGCCTAATTCGGAAGGAAATTCCGGTGGATCGGGTGAGTTTGAAGGTTTTAGCCAGCATGCGATCCATGATGATCTTGATTCCTTCTACCGTGCAACCATCAAAGGCCAGATCAGGGCTTTCCAGAATGTGGATCATCCGGAGGAGCTAGTGACACCATATAACAACACTCTTCTTCACGTGCACATCACATCAGCAACTAAAACCACAGCTTCAGCAAACTTTGTAAAAGCCCTTCTTGAAAGATGTCCAGCTTTAGCATGGAAGGTCAACGTCAAAGATGAAACTCTGCTTCACATTGCATCCAGGTATGGACGTGAGGATATAGTGCATATCTTACTCACTGGAAGCGAGAACACCTATCAACGAGGCCTGGAGCATGGAGTTGGAGGAGCCAGTGAAATGTTGAGGATGACAAGTAAAGTGAGGGAAACAGCCTTGCATGAAGCTGCACGGTATAATCACTTAGCTGTAGCGAGGATGTTGATTCAAACAGATCCTAGTTGCCCATATACAGCGAATGTTACCGGCGAGACCCCTCTTTACCTGGCTGTAGAACGGGGATTCCTTGGTGTTGCGTTAGCCATATTAGATGGATGTGAATCACCAGATCATGGCGGCCCCAATGGTAGAAATACTCTACATGCAGCTGCTCTTCTGAGTGATTTAGGTACTCTTATTAGGCTAAGGTGCTTCCCGCTATGTATACGATTAGGTGAATACGATGCTTTGCTTTTATAGTTTGTAGTTCTAACTATTCTTTTGGTTGTTTAGACATGACAAAACTAATACTAAACGAGAAATCTACAAGATGGAGTCTGCTCATAAAACAGGATGAGAAAGGATGGACTCCACTCCATTACGCTGCTCGCTTTGGTTGCTGGAATGTTGTGAGACATTACATAAATTATGATTCTGTAAAATGTCTGGGGTACATTACCAGCAAAACAGGGAAGATAGCTCTTCACATTGCGGCTAGACATGGCGAAGTTGACATAATAGAAGAGATAAGTGAGCATTATCTTGGCTGCTGTGAACTCGTTGATCATAGAGGACGGAATGTTGTTCACTTTGCTGTGCGGAACACAGATGATGATGCTATTGAATCTATCGAATTTGTGCTAAGTAACAAATTATTCAGCAACCTTATAAATGACAAGGATGCACAAGGAAAAAGACCTATTGACCTTGTTGCCTCCAAATCATATAGGAAGCTCTTCAAGAAAAGCAAACAAGTTGACAGGCTAGCATTGGATACCTTTTCTGCGAAAGCCTTACGGGAGATGGTACGACCAGTCTGTTATTTCTAAAACTTTCATATGTAGTGATTGTTGTATTATAATGAAGTGTTGGGTTTTCCAACAACAGGATCAGCCATCAGTTGATGATGAAGAAGATGATCGAGATGTGGACAAAAAGAATATTGATGAAAAGGCAAAAGAGGCTCATCTGGTGGTGGCTGCTCTTATAGCAACAGTTACTTTCGCAGCAGGTTTTACCTTACCTGGTGGGTACAAAGGCGATGGAAATCCTGATGAAGGGAGTCCAATTCTGAGCAAAAGTTCAGCTTTCAAAGCATTCCTGATAATTGATACAATTGCTTTGGCACTTTCTGCGGCAGTAGTCATTCTTAACCTTGACATAGGTAATAAGCGCAAGGAGGGAAAGCCGAAGCTGGCAAGATCTTTTTATAAAAGGGAATCGGTGATCATCATCATCGCTTTGTATGCAATGATAGCTGCATTTGTTGCAGGCACATATGCGACTCTAGCTCATTCCTCAGACATTGCTATAGCCACAAGTGTTATTGCTTGCGTATTTTTTGTGTCCTCTGGACTTCTGGAGACGTTTATCTTAAAAATGGGAGAAAGATTGTTAGAGCTGTTGGGATATTTGATAGGATCCTTGATAGCATTGTGCATGTGCTGCTGCTGTTGCTGCTTCTGCATGATCACTTCACTGGCTACTAAAAATGCTCAAGGAAGATGTCTTCATCGAATGGAAAGGATCTCCGAAAAAATAAACGCCAGAGCACGTAAGCATGACTGGAAATAGCAAAACATATATACATATGAGAATAAATTTATGCGTGTGTTTACATAAGAATATATTTCATTCATTATGGTATTTACTTGCCTTATATTCCACTCATTCATGGCCTAATTATCTTGGTGAATGGTAATGCGCCTGGAGCCCAAGTTCATAGCTAGATCCTGTGGATTTCTAATTTTCCATTTTTTTTTACAAATTATTATAATTTAAAAATCAAAGTAAAATTCTTCTTTTTATTACTTATTCAATATATTTGAAACATATTGAGTAAAATACTATATCAATAATTAATATTAATAACATAGTTAAATAGAATGATTAAAAACTAATTTACTGTGATGGAATATGACATAGCAAAAAAACATAAAGCAACCAATCCGAGATTGTTTTTATTTTTTAATTTATTACATGACCCAAAAATACGTATGTACAAAATGATATTATATTTTTCCTTTGGATCTTATATTATTTAACAAAATATTAATTTTTTAAACTTATAATTTATTGTAATTTATTTAATATAATATGAGAAAATTATAGATATATATATTTATTACATTTAGTTTTGTCAAAAATGATTTGAAATAGGATTTCCAATCAATTTATTATTTATATCATCACTTGCGAAAGAAACATGACTACATGTTTTTTTTTATTGTCTTCTCCTTTCGCATAATTTATTTTAATATAGTTAAAATACTTTTTTTTTAAAATAATATTTATAATTATATAAACTTAGCATATACACACACGCATTTATATATTAATGTTAACTTAATTAAAATAAAAGGTAATAATTAATTAACTTAATTTATCTGAATATGATAATAATTAGCATTCTATTTCCAGTAAAATTTAATATTTTGATAAAAATATATAATTTTTTTCTATTAATTTGATACATTAATGTTTGAATTAAAATAGAATTTCTTTTAATTTGATAACTTTTAGCATTAATTTACGTTTTATATATCAAACTTACGTAGATGGATAGTTACATACTTTATATTATTTTCCTTCTTTACACATATAATATGACTAAAATTTCTGATACATATATTGCATGTCAATATGAATAGGTATATTAAACTAAAATCATCCCTTTATATAATATTGTTTTACTTTCACATATAAATTTTTTTATTTACTACTTGTTTAAACCTTATTAAAATATCATTTCAATATGATTTATTTGATTCATGATTAATTATAATTAAATTTAATATAAATGAAAATTTTTGTATTATAAGATCTATTAATTTATCTATTATTGCAAAATTTTAAATGTTAATATGAGAAAACGTGTAATATTAATGATACTGAAATTTACTAATATTAAAAATATTAAATAATTATTTTTAAAATGCCAAAATTATAAAGTGCATCATATTAATGTTATTAAAATTAAATTTTATCAAACAAATTAGAAAATGAGAATCAATGATGTTTATTCAAATAAAATCAAGATGTATTACTGTATTATTGCATTATATTTAATAAAAATTAAGATGTATTAGTGTATCATTAATGACTATGAATTTATAAGTATAGATTAGATGAATTGTTTAAGAGATGAGAGAAGAACAACAGAAAGAAAATTGTTGTTGGTGTGGAACAAGATTGAAACCCAGCTGGGAAAAGAAGGTGTTTGGATTATAATAAGCTCAATACACATGGAGAAGAAAGGAATTTGTGCAAGAGTTTTAAAGAAGAATGATAGTGATCGACTTCAACTATAAATACGATGATATTTTAGCAATCCCATATTACTAAAGCTGGTAGCTCTTTTTTCTTAAATGCCTGATATCGGAAGGCATTCAGATACTCGAACAAGATTAATTTATTTTGGGTAAAGTAGTACGCTTAATGCATCACAGCTTCCCATTTTCTGATAATTGTGTGTAGGGTTCCATTCCATCAACTTTAGTTATGCGGGTGAATTGCTTTACCATTTCTTTACTTTAGGGCTTTAGTTTTCGCGGCGATTATAATATAACCAATGCTTTCACTGTTCTAATATTTAATGGTATGCTTTGAAATGTACTTGCCTCGTTTCTGAAGCAATTCCTTCACGCCCGCCTATAATTTCAAGCTTGAAAACTTTGATGATCACATCTTCCTGCAGAAATGTCAGAAAACATCTCAGCCTCTGGAAGAGAAACACCTGCCTCAATGCCCGATTCGGAAGGAAATTCCGGTGTATCGGGTGAGTCTGAAGGTTTCAGCTTGCATGTCCTACGTAATCTTCTCCTTGATATTTGGCACCGAGAAATCATCAAAGGCCAGATAAAGGCTTTGCAGAATGTGGATCTTCCCGAGGAGCTACTAACACCTTATAACAACACTCTGCTTCATGTGCATATCTTATCAGCAACTAAAACCACAGCTTCAACCAACTTTGTAAAAGCCGTTCTTGAAAGATGTCCAACTTTGTTATGGAAGGTCAACTCCAAAGATGAAACTCTGCTTCACATTGCATCCAGGTACGGACGTGAGGATGTTGTGCATATCCTACTTACTGAAAGTGAGAACACCCATCAACGAGACCTGGAGCATGCACTTGGAGGAGCCAAGGAAATGTTGAGGATGACAAATAAAGTGAGAGACACAGCCTTGCATGAAGCTGCACGGTATAATCACTTAGCTGTGGCGAGGATGCTGATTGAAACAGATCCTAGTTGCCCATATACAACTAATGTTACCGGCGAGACACCTCTTTACCTGTCTGTAGAACGGGGATTTCTTGGTGTTGCATTAGCCATATTAGATGGATGTGAATCACCAGATCATGGAGGCCCCAATGGTAGAAATACTTTACATGTAGCTGCTCTTCGAAGCGATCTAGGTACTCTTATTAGATTGAGATGCTTTCTCGTTACGTATACGATTAGGTGAATACGATGCTTTTATAGTTTGTAGTTCTAACTATTATTTGGTTGTTTAGACATGGCAAAACTAATACTAAACGAGAAATCTACAAGATGGAGTCTGCTCAAAAAACAAGATGAGAAAGGATGGACTCCACTACATTACACTGCTCGCTTTGGTTGCTGGAATGTTGCGAAACATTTCATAAAATTTGATTCTGAAAAGTATCTGGGGTACATTACCAGCAAAACAGGGAAGACAGCTCTTCACATTGCGGCTAGACATGGCGAAGATCACATAATGGAAGAGATAAGTAAGCATTATCCTGGCTGCTGTGAACTAGTTGACAACAGAGAACGAAATGTTATTCACTTTGCTGTGCAGAGCAAAGATGATGATGCTATTGAATTTGTGCTAAGTAACAAATTATTCGGCAACCTTATAAATGACAAGGATGCACAAGGAAAAAAACCTATTGACCTCGTTGCCTCCAAGTCATATAGGAAACTCTTCAAGAAAAGCAATAGAGTTGACAGACTAGCACTGGATAACTTTTCAACTAAAGCCTTATTGGAGATGGTACGACCAGTCTATTATTTTAAAACTTTCATTTGTAATGATTATTGTATTATACATGAAGCATTTGATTTTCTAATAACAGGATCGTCCATCTGCTGATGATGAAAAAGATGATCAAAATGTAAAGGAAGAGAAAATTGATGAGAAAGCAAAAGAGGCTCATTTGGTGGTGGCTGCTCTTATAGCAACAGTTACTTTTGCAGCAGGTTTTACCTTACCTGGCGGGTACAAAGGTGATGGAAATCCTGATGAAGGTAGTCCAATCCTGAGCAAAAGTTCAGCTTTCAAAGCATTCGTGATAATTGATACAATTGCTTTGGCGCTTTCTGGATCAGTAGTCATTCTTAACCTTCATATAGCTAATTTGCACAAGAAGGGAAAGGTGAAACTGGCAAGAACAATTTATAAAAGGGAGTCAGAGATCATCATTATCGCTTTGCACACAATGATGGCTGCATTTGTTGCAGGCACATATGCCACTCTAGCTCATTCCTCAATCATTGCAATAGTGATTAGTGTTGTTGCTTTCATATTATTTTTGTTCTCTGTATTTTTAGGGCCCTTGATGTTAAAATTGGGAGAAAGATTGGGACAGCTGTTAGGATATTTGATAGGATCCTTGATAACATTATGTCTGTGTTGCTGTTGTTGCTGCTTGTGCATGATCTCGTGTCTAATGACCAAAAAGGCTCAAGAAAGATGTCTTCATCGATCAGAGAGGATCAACGCAAAAGTGCATGCCAGATTACGTAGGCATGACTGGTAACAGCAATATACATATATAAGTTGAAAGGCAGCCTTGACTTCATGCACCATCCAAATAAACAAGCGTGACTTAGACTTGGGGAAGACCTTCACCTCCTTAGATTGTTGGGACCTCCATTTCTGGGTCACAATCAATTTTTCTTTGTCTTTTTTCAGTAGTTGCAACCATTAGAATATATTTCTTTCTTTATGAGTGTGTTTACATAAGAATAATATATTATGGTATTTAGTTGAAGAATTTTATTATCACGTTGTTAGGCATATGAGTGATCACAAGGATGCAAAACTTTTTGATTTAATTCCAATTGTAATTTTCATCAAAATTGAGTAAAAACTGAAGGGTCGCAAATATATTATATTTATCATATGCAAACCTTAATTATATAAGTGGTGTAGTGGTGAGAATTTATTTTTCATAGGTTGAAGGGCAAGGTTTCAATGGCGTAAACCATGTTAATTGTTTATTCCTTGCTTAATGCTTTGATTCTACTACAATTGTAATCTAAACCAATATACTCTTTCTTTGTTGCAATGGTTTTGGTTTGAAATGTGCTTGTCTTGTGTCTGCAGTGATTCCTCCTCTACCACCTATAATTTCATGCATGAATACCTAGATTGTCAAAATATCTCGAAGAGATGGCATAAAACATCTGTCTTTGGTAGAGAAACACCTGCAAGGTCTGATTTGGGAGGGAATTTTGATCAAACATATTAGTTTGAAGAATTAAGTGTGTAAGTAAATAACAATCTTCTCCTTGATACTCTTTACCAAGCAATGATCGAAGGCCAATTAAGGGCTTTTGAGGGTGTAGATAATATTGAGAAGCTAGTTACACCCTAAACACTCTTGTTCATCTGCACATAACATCAGCATCAAAAAGCATCGCTTCGGCCAATCTTGTAGAAGTTGTTCTCGAACAATGCACAGCTTTGTTATGGAACATCAATTCCAATGATGAAACTTTGTTTCACATTGCAATAAGGTATGAACTTAAGGATATTGTTCATATCTTACTCGCTGAAAGTGAAAACGCCCATCAAAGATACTAGGAGCATGGACTTGGATGAGCAAGGGATAGGTTGAGGATGACAAGTAAAGTGAAGTACACAGCTTTGATATCGAAATCATCAAATTAACTCCTATTTTCATATGTAGAAATATGAACTATTTTTGCAGTAGTGAAAGAAGGATCGATCCCACAAGGATGGAATGATCCTTCGATTCTTTACAATAAAAATAAAATAAATAAATTTTAATTTAGCACAGGAAAATAAAGAATAAAAATTGAATTAAATTTTGGAGTGATATCAATTTGGAAAACTTCCCAACCGAAAGTCACAAATGTTCATTAGTGGATCACGATCATTGATTCAAATGTAGTCCAATGGTTAAATTCACTAAGCCGGTTATAGAACACTGAAGTATAGCTTCACACGAATCAATTCTTCCTTAATATTAAGATGACCATGAACCAGCTCTATAATCATCTCTAGTCCTTAGATAGACACTGTAGAAATAGATTCACACTTAGTCTTCCAAAAACTGCATTAAAAATTAGAAGAACCCAACTTAAGTTAACAGTTGAGACCCAACATCCCTTGTATTCAAACTAGATTGCTAAAACTCACAAAGAAATTTAAACGCTTTTGACCTCGTTCAATACTTTGAGTGCTACTTTAGCAAGTCGAGTGATAATTTCAAATCAAACAACTCACATAGTAATATGTGGAAATTAAAATTATATAACAGGTCTTTTTACACACTTCCAAGAACTACAATGGTTCTATGATTTATCGAGTTAAAATGAATAGCAATTTACCATTGAAATTAAAATCACTTTAATCTCATATGATTCTTAATGAATTATTTGTATTGCTTCCGATTAGGAATAAAAAGTGTCTAGCCAAGCATCATTAGCTACAACACAAAATAAAACAAAGAAAGAATAAAAGAAATACTTGAATTGATTAAAGAGAATGAAAAACAAGAATAATTCAATTCCTAATATTCTACACTTATAACAAGAACAAACCTCCTATTTATGGGAGTAAAATGGACTAGATAAAATAGATAAATAAGTATCAATCCTATCTTTTGTTAAAAACTTTCAAATATGATCCTTATCTAACTTTTGAATTTAAATGGAAAACAACTTCATCATATCTTTTCACTCCCTCTTATACCCATAAGCCTTGGTCATAAACCTTTGTATTCTGCCTTTAATCCAAAAATGTGGTAAAAACATCATTTAAGTTTCCTTTTTACTTATTTCCTATTTTTACCTACAAAATACAAAAACAAGACCAAATCAACCATTCTAACCAAATTCCTTATCTAAAATATATCATTTTAGATATGAAAAACATGCAACTTGACATTTGATCACCTTGCATGAAGATGCATAGTATAGTCATTTAGTTATAGCGAGGATGTTGATTCAAATAAACCCTAGTTGCCCATACATAGTTAATATTATGGATAAAACTCCTCTTTACTAGGTTATAGAACATGGATTTTTTTGGTGTTACATTTACCATATTAGATGAGTATGAATCTCATATCATAACACCTTAAATGGTAGAACTACTCCATATGTAGTTGCTCTTTATGATGATATAGGTACTCTTATCCATTAATTTTATATACTGAGATGCTTTCTTGTTTATCAAGATAGATACTTAGAGGCAAATTGATAAGAAATAAAGGAAAAAATGGAGAGGAAGAGAAATACAGAGGGAAAGAGGGATTGGGAAATGGTTTGTAATCATATATCTTTCATTTACAATAAGACATATATATAATGTGATTCATGGAATAAAATGGGACCACTCTCACATTATAATATAAAATACTAGATTGATAATGGTGATACTGTTATTGCATAGTACCATTTCAATTATCAAAATGTTATGTACCTAATAACATGATATTTATGATTTATTCAAGCCCACACAAACCCTAATTACTTGGTCCATCTCTTGTACGTGATAACACTCTCCTCTTTTACCCATTCATTACCTCAAGAATAGTGAATTCTGGAAACTAATAATGGGTGAAAGTTTGATCTTCCTAAGTAGCATCAATACTATCAAGATAGGACCATTTATTAGTAGTTGGGGAACATGAGCACCATGATGAAGAACTGTATAAGTGTAGAGAACTTTTTTTGATGAGATGTCAAAATCATCATTAATTATTGGAGGTAATTCTAAAGGGGAACAACATTGCGATCGAAATTTTGCTTAAGCATAGAAACATGAAAAAAGGATAGAGTTTGTAAGTTAAAAATAATTGAAGCTTGTGGGCAACCTTCTTGATCTTCTCTAATATTTGATAAATACCATATTATTTTGCTATCAACTTGAGGGATTTACTGATAGCGAGGGACAATTTCCAGTATGGTTAAAGCTTAAGATAGATCCAATCCTCATCTTGAAAGTTGCATTTCATTTAATGATTATCAACATATTATTTCATTCGGATGGCTACCTTAGCTAATTAGTCCTTCAAGTAGTCATTTAATTACCAGAAGTGAGATAAAAAGTCATGAATTATTGCTATAGAAGGGGTAGAAGTGGACAATGGAAGGAAAAAAAGGTTGATATTTGTATATTGCTTGGAAAAGGGACATATTAATAGCAATATGGTGAGGGTTATTATACCAAAACTCAACAAGGTTAAGTCAAGTAGCCTAATTCCAAAGCTGATAAAAAGTCATGCAACGGAGTTAAGTCTCAAGATAGCAATTCAAGTGTTCAATCTGCCTGTTAGTTTAGGATGATAAGCAAAGATGAAATGCAATTTAATTTCCAATTATTTAATTAATTGAGTCCAAAATAAGCTAGTAAAGATCTAATCCCTGTCAAAGATGATAACAGTAGGCATATCATTCAACTTGAATATATTATCAAGGAAAACCTAAGCAACTTTCTCAATAGTGAAAGGATATGTTAAAGGTAAAAAAAATGACCAAGTTTGGTGAAAAAATCCATAACCATCAAGATGCAATTAAAACCTTTAGACTTCGATAAGCCTTCGATAAAATCCATGGAGATCTCTATCCATACAACAATTAGAGGAGCAAGTGGCTGCAATAACCCATGATAGGGGTAAGATTCATCTTTACATCTACGGTAAACATCACATTATATAATCTATTCAACCATTATTTTATGCATGGAAGGCCAATAAAAAGGATTATTGCAGTTGCATAATAATTCATCATATCCCAAAGTGGCCTCCTTATGGTGATTCATGATAAATTTGGATGAGTTGATACTATAATGATGTCAAAGAGCTAATATAGACTTTGCCTTTATAGCATAAAAGACCTACATAAAAGGAAAAATTATATAAAGAAAAGGATTTAATGGATAACTACTGGAGAAGATCCTTCACTTAGGAATCCCCACATAGGAATAAATAACATCATGTACCATACTGGAAGTATCATTAAAGTAGCTAATTAGTGGTAAGAGCTGCGATGTTTGTAGCAACGAGAAAAAGCATCAATAACATGGTTGGCTATATTGATTTTGTATTGGATAACCTAATCTAAACCTAATAATTTAGAAATCTCCTTTTATTATATATATGTATACAATTGGTGCTCCTATAAATGTTTTATACTCTCATGATTGATCTTGATAATGAAGTGCTCATGTTCTAAACAATGTTACCATTTTATCATGGTAAAGAGAATAACTAATAATTCTCAATCATATGTGCAAAGAAGTTGGTTTTAGGGATTTAAGGGCTTCAAAAGAAATGTTAATGAGCAGTCTCTTACATAAGCACTACATTGAGACCAATGCCATTAGCATCATACTCTAACTATTTGAAAGCACTTTGGGTTTCCATAAACCACTTGAAATCATTCTTCTTAAGAACATCAATAAGAGGCTTGGCAACAATACCATATCCCTTAATAAGTTGATGATAATAACTGATTAATACCATTGTGATTTTATTTTGATTAATGGATACCCCATCTTTTGGAACATCCTCATTTATACTACTATGATAAACGAACACATATTTTTTATTTATTTGATCATGCTCAATTGATTAGTGCAAGGAATGTAAGAATGAGATGGGAAGTATAGATGTTTTTATATAAGATTTGGGAAGGAATGGTATTATAGATAAAGGAATGTCTTATAGAATGAATCTGAATGAGAAAGAAGTGAAAACAAAGAAAAGAAATGAGTAAAGAAGCAAATATGCATTAAGGATGCAAATTAATTATACTTTTATTGAATATTATGGATGAAGAGTGATATTACTATATGATAAATTATAGTTTAAGAAGGGTAATGTCACACCCAGCCCATACCTGGATTGACATGCTCCCGTAGCATAGACAGCGACCTTCAAGAGAAAGTCATTGCCTATACTACAAGGGATACATTCTAAAGGCGTCGTAAGGGGACACGTCCCTATATATGGTGTGAGCAATGAACCAATAACCCTGGACATCCAAGCATACATTCACAATGCCAAGCAATAAAACCAAGAACTATCTATCATATAATAATAACCGTGTATGGCAATCATCGATACCCAGTCTATACATCATATACACCAAAATACAGGACAACTACTGCCTCTACGACAACAAAGCTACAAGCAAAAGAAGCCAGAGAATGCCTCAAGGTCCAGTACCACTTTGAGATCCATCTATCTCTGCTGACGACCCCTACTCCTTCTCTGCTCGCTCACCCGAGGGCTTTGAACCTACGTTCATCAAATGACAAACGTTGAGATAAACTTAGTGGTGCTAGAGAATTCATATGTGCAGGCACATAATGCAGTAAATCAATTCATTAATCATATATCATCATTCATATCAGAGCACACATTACCCACGCATACAACAAGAAGGCCACTATGCATGTATTCATCCTCATTCTCATTTTTCGTTCACTCTTATTTTCTTATATTTGTGCGCATTCCTTTCGCACATACTGGGTCCCGATAGGTACCAGCACTCATCTTCCGAAGGAGGTCATATATCTGTACGGTGCCCTGTACCCTTTTCCCTACGGTAGGTCTCGAGACTCATCTCCCTTTTGGGAGGTTATTCATCTAAACGATTCCTTAAAGGAATCCCATAATCATTATTTGACCCAGTATGCCCAGAGCTAAGCTATGCCCTCATTACTCACTTTCTTTACTCTCTTTTCCATTCTTCCTTCATCACCATGCATGCCATAAATACATCATATGCAATTATACCTTATACCATAAAAGATCCTACATTCTTTCCAAGAGAAAGCAAAGAAAAACATCAATTCAAGCATAACGAACATAAACATCAATGTATCACATCAAAGCGATACCATACCAGTCACAGAACGTCATGCTTAGACTTTACTTAAGTTTTAAGGCATGGAAATAGGCTAAGCGTGCCAATAAACACAAAACTAGCACAAACCTGGAATCAAAGCACTTCTAAAGGAGGCTTGTAGTCCCGCCTCTATCGGTCACCAAGCTTAACTTCTAGTCCTCACTCTTCAAAAGCCACTAAGCACTCTTTCCCCAGCTGCTAATAATGATTTAAGAGGGTTTAGAAGGGTTTAGGAAGGTTTAACAAGGTTTAGGACTGATAAGAAATGAAAGAACCCTTAATACTTATCCTTTGACTCGTCAAACTTAAGTCACGTACGGCCGTACAGATCATGGTACGCCCATACCAAACTAAAACTCCTGACAAGCATAATTTCCTGCAAGGGATGGTACGCCCATACGTCCATATTCTACCTGACAAACCCAATCCCTATGAGGTCACGTACAGCCAAACCACCCTTTGGTACGCCCATACAATCATTCCCATGTTTGGTACACCCGTACGGAGTCCCGTACGCTCGTACCACTACTTAAAATCACACTAAGACTAAATCAAAGCCTATTCCCCCACAATACCTGCACCAAAACCTATGCCATACCTAACAACACTTCCAACACATCCCTAAACGAACATAATGGTTGCCCCTCATCCAACCAAGAAGACGCGCTCCTTAATAAGGTGACAGCAACACCAATAAATTAGATATACACGAATCAAAATACATGAAAACATAGATATGTATATCGCAATACACAAGAATCCACATATCATCAAATACCTCAATCCTACCATTCATCTAACACATACACACACATTAATGCAAAACTCCTAGGGTCTCTAACGTGGATGTGACAGGTAAGTAAAGTGAGAAACAATGGTAGGATAAATGATGAGCTAGGATATAAAAGGAATTTCATGAAATATTAAGGTTAGAATTGGAAAATAAAAATTATGTATGACTTATGTATATGTTGTTTTAAATAAGTATAAGTGGAGTATTATGTAAGCAATATGTATAACATGATGTAAGGATGATATTTTAATTGATAAGAAGGGGAGGAAGTAAGAATATGTAAGGAATTAATATGGGATCACCAAGTGTCCATATGCTATAGGACCCTTCCTAAGGTAAGTGATAATATTAATAATAATGTTAAACCCTAGGTTTTGATGCATGAGTCACGTGTGAGTTAATTTAAGTTATTTGCAATTTTCCATAATGTTTTATAGGTTGGTACGGGAGTACCAAATGTTGTTGTTGAGTGGTACGGCCATACGACTGGCCGTACCTAGTGAGTACTGGTTTATAGAGTTTGGTACGAGTGTACCATTGGGTGGCATGGCCGTACGCAAACTCTCAGGAAAATGGTTTGTCAAGAAACCTATTTTGGTACGAGCGTACCATTGGTGGTACGGCTATACGTAAACTCGCAGGAAAATGGCTTTGTCAGGAAACTTGGTTTGGTCCGGGCATACCAAGTGATGGTACAACCATACCACATTTCCCTCTCTTTCTCTAACGGATATATTTGAATCCGTACGGGCGTACAAAAATAGTACAACCGTACGTGACTTGTAAAATAGACTTTTAAGTCTGTCAAACGGCTAGTTTTTGCAAGAACCTTCATTACTTTGATTTCTAATATTATAGACTTTGCAGAGCATATTTTCCTTGAGCTTATTCATCAGTTTCAAGTAAGTTTGAGCTTGTACTCCTCATTACTTTCTTGTTTGTATTCTTACAACCTAGAGATTAGGTTTTATTATTTGTAGGATTGGTGTGTGATTAATCCTTGGGGATTAATTTGTAATTGAGTTATTTGTGAGAACTGATATTATAAAGGTTTGAGTGTAAGCCTTGAAAACACTAGGGTATTGGATTCATTTGGGAATCCATTTGTAATTGATTGATTTTAGTGGAACCCTAAGTTGAGACTTAGGAGAAAGTGGACGTAGGCAAGAGTTTGGCCGAACCACTCTAAAATCGCACGTGTTGCCAATAGTAGAAGGAATTTCATTTGGTATCAGAGCATTTGGTGCTCATTATTGGAAGAAGTAAAATTCTTGAGCTAAAGATCCTATGGCAACCATTGAGAGTCAATTACATACAAGACCCCCATACTTTGATGGGATAGATTATCCGTATTGGAAGCATCGAATGGAAGTATTCTTGGATAGCAGCGGAATTAAGTTATATGATTTGCTGAGGAAAGAGTACTCACCTCCCACAATCATAATTGATGGCATTGTCTCACTTAAAGATAGAGATGATTGGATGGAAGAAGAAATGAATGAAAATTGCCAGAACAAAATGGCAATGAACATTCTCTATTATGCCATAAGTCGTGAAGAATTTGGTAGAGTATCCCATTGTGTTACGGCAAGGCAAGTGTGGATTGTCTTGGAAACTCATCACGAAGGAACCAACCAAGTACGAAACAAAAAGATTCAGTTGCTGACCTATGAATATGAGCTATTCAAGATGAAGGCAAATGAGTCAATCTTCGAGATGTATAATCGACTCATGGTGATCATAAATGGATTGATGAAACTTGGCAAGATGTATCAAAAAGAAGATATCAACAATAAGATCTTGTGACTGTTACCAAAGAAGGATTGGGAGGCTTGGGCGACATCAATCGAAGAAGTAAATGATTTGGCTATGCTATCTACCGATGTGCTTCTAGGGAAGCTTCTTACACATGAGATTACCCTTAGGCAAGGGGTAGAGGAAGACAAGAGAAGAGGGATTGCACTTAAAGCTACAAAAGAGGAAGATTCCTCTTCCACAAGTGAAAGGGATATTGAAGATG
>CANYBF012317652.1:0-10483 GCA_948192965.1 Dalechampia spathulata | reverse complement strand
TGAATATTTTCCACTGATTTACCTATTTCAAAATCAATATTAATCTTTTATTAGTAATTAAATTCATCTTTTATCATTTTTATATTTATAAACTACTGAATAAATCAATATCATTCCTAATATTCATCTTAATAATAACTTATTTAATTTAAAGTCATTCTATTTTATTTTATTCATTCCTTTATTTCTAATATGAATTATTCTTTTAATAACTTAACAATTACTATGTCATTATTAATTCATAAAACTGTCATCATTTAATATCTGTTTATATAATATTATAACTTTAATCAAATTCTAAACTTTAACCTTACCTTATAGTCTTTTAAGTCAACTTTATTTTAATAATATCTTGAATAATCTTATACCTTAGTGTTCAATGCTTTTATATCTCTTTTCTATACTTGAACTAACATAAGTCAGTTAATAACATCTCTATACTTCCTTATAACATCTTGGTTAATATATTTATTATATTATTAATCAATCTTATATTATCATATAAATAAATCATTTATTAATATTAACATTCATCTCACCATGTCATACCCGCATATGAGACCCTGGTAGTTTGGTCCTTATGTATGCGAATGTGCATGTATACATATGCGTATGAATAGTCAGATGTATGTGTATGTGTATTTATGTGCCTATATGCTTGATGAATGAAATGCTTTCTTGATTTATGAATGTCCTTGTGAATGCTGGTGCATAAATATGATGATGTTGAGTGTATTGATTGAGTGATGTGATATTGTGTCTGTAGACGCATGTTATTGTTATGAGGACGGGATGTGAGGGTGTTGACGCCTTATTGAGGTATCTTTGTAGTATAAGGGGTGAACACCGAGTTTAGCATGCTGTGAGGGAGGTTTTAGAAGTGTTTATACTCGATTTTGAGTTAGGCATGTTAAGTATGAGCTTAGGAAGAGTGGAAGAAGGAGGTTTGAGAGTGGTATGAGCGTACGGATCACCGTACGGGCGTACCAAAATAAGGGAGTTGAGGGAGTTAGGCTCTTGGAGACCGTACGGGCGTACCAAAGGGTGGTTTGGCCGTACGTGAACTTGCAAGAAATTGGGTTTGTTAGGAGGATTGTGGACGTACGGGCATACTAAATATGGTACGAGCATACCGTCCCTCGCAGGAAAATGTGCTTGTCAGGAGTTTTAGTTCGGTATGGGCGTACCAGGATCCGTACGGCCGTACGTGACTTAAGTTTGACTATTTTAAAGATATTTTATACGTTTTAACTCAGTTTTCTTTCACCCTTCACCCTTCACCCTTCTAAACCCTCTTAAACCCTTTTAAACATTTTATAAACATTAGAGTTCAAGTTTCTAGGCCTTTGGCTTGTGTGAGAGCGATAGATTGAAGTGGTGCTCGATAGTGATAGGATTGATAGAAGTAGTTTGACTCCAACTTTATGCTAAGTTTATGTAATATGTGTTAGTTTGGCTTATTCTTGCCTTGAGACTTAAGGAAGGTCTAGGAATGCTGTTTCTTATTGGAATGCTAATGTTTGATGCATGTTACCACTTATCTATGATGAAATGAGGATAGTTCATGAATTAAACATGCATAAGCACTTGTATGGCATGCATAGAGCTAAGGAAGGAAAAAGGAAAGAGAGTGATGAGAGCAGAGCTAGAAGCTCTAGGCATACTGGGTTAAATAATGATGGGATTCCTGATGGAATCATTTAGGGTATTGCCCTCCCTAAAGGGAGATGAGTCTCGAGACCTATAATAGAAAAAGGGTGCAAAGCACCACATGCTTATATGCCCTCCTTTGAGAGATGAGTACCGGTACCTACAAGGACCTAGTATGTGCGAAAGGAATGTGCACAATTACAGGAAAACAAGAGTGAATGAGTGAAATGAGAATGAGGAAGAATGTAAGGCATAGCTACATTTGCATTGCATGTAATAGAAATGTGTGCTATAATGGTCTGTATGATGATGTTATTGATGAATTGAGATGTTTGATATATGATGCTTACGATCGTTGTTGTGTGTCAAGTTATACCTGTGTATCTGGATTATGTTTCCTTAGCACCACTGAGTTTTATACTCAGTGTTTATCATTTGATGAATGTAGGTTCTACGCCTTCGGGAGAGCAGTCCGAGCAGCAGTAGAGGTCATCAGCAGAGAAGATCCTTCTCGAAGTGGTATGGGACCCTAAGGGCGTACTCCGATTCATTTTTGTTAGAGTAGTTCTGTTGATCCTAGTGGCAGTAGTCTACTCTGTATTTTATGGTGTACCTGTACAGGAATTATATGAGCCCTATTGTATGATTGATAACATATGTATATAATATAATTGAGTTGCTTGCCAATATGAATTGTATGAATGAATGATTGATTATCCAGGGTATGATGTATCGTATGTAAGTATGCCATACTATTACCTCCTTTCACCACATAATATAGGGATGGCTACCCATACGAACCTTCATAGATTTTAGTGACGACGTATCCCTTGTGGCATAAGTAGCGGTTCTTCCTTTGGGGGATGATCGATACTTATGCTACGGGAGCATGTTACCCCAGGTATGGGCTGGGTGTGACATGTTTAAGTGGTTTCAGAGCTATGGTTTAGCTTGCCATGTACCTTGTCTATCAGTTAGGACTACTGCCAATGATTAACAGGCTACATATGGGGAGTTGCCAGTCCTTACCGCTGCTGACTATTATAAGTTATGTTATTGTGGTACAGGTTTGGTTCTATGATGGATCGGGCTATTATAGTGGGTGAAGAAGGAGGGGATAACTTTAATCCCCAGGAGAGTACGTCAGGTACAAGAGATAGGGTTGAGAGATAGCCGAGACATGAAGAACAAGGGGGACCCAGTGAGAGAGCACCTCAGGTTGACAGAGCTGATGCTTCAACAGTTGATCCGATAGTAGCTCAGTTTGCTCAGTTTCTTCAGTATTTACAAGCCTAGGGTCAGGCTATGCCTGTTACTCTAGCTCCACCCCTGCCAGTACCAAGAGAGGAGTATAAGCTAGACTTTGCCAAGTTGAGATCGTATGGTGCAACTAATTTTGTGGGTACAACGGATCCGTACAAAGCAAAAATGTGGTTAGAGAAGACACAGAGAGTTCTACGTCAGTTGAAGTGCCCCGAGGTGGCCAAGTTTGAGTATACAATTCCCCTCTTACAGGAAGATGCATACAAATGGTGGAAGACCATTATGCAGAGTATGGTGGACCCTCCAGTGCTAACTTGGGATGACTTTCGGAGGGAGTTTTGTCAGAAATATGTGCCTACAGCATATACGGATTAGAAGTTGGATGAGTTTCTCCACCTAAAATAGGGAGACATGTCGGTTGCTGACTATGAGAGGGAGTTCACCCGGTTAGCCTATTATGCAACCAACATTCTGACTTTGGGTCGTGAGAGATGTAAAAGATTGGAACAGGGTTTGAATTTCTGGCTCCGAACATTGGTTCAGGGTTTTAACTACACATATTTTTCAGTATTGATGGCTAACACCTTGAACCAAGAGCATACGATATTAGAGGAGAATGCCTGCTTAGAGTCGTTAAGGAGATCATACAGAGGCTCAAGTTCTTCATCAGGATATCCGAAGAGGGGCAAGTTTCGAGGCTCCTTTTCTCCATGACCAGGTGATGTTAGACCTTTGCCACCCCGACGAGTACAGAGTTAGAGACCCTCATTGCACAATGATCATTCTAGTACGGGACCAGGTTTATGCCGTACTTGTGGCCGAGCACACCATGGAGCTTGTTGGATGGGTACCGACTTATATTATCATTGTGGGAGAGTTGGTCACTATGCTAATGAGTGTCCTGCATGATATGATACACCTGTGCACACCGTGCCAGAAGGGAGATCTTATCAGTAGGGTCCGATAGCTCGATCTAATACTGGGAATTTCTGAGGTCCTGAAAGAGGCAGAGGAAGAGGGAGAAGTCAAGATGAAGGAGGCCGTGGCACTAGTCAGGGGTCCGTAAATTAGATTGTTGGGGCTCTAGCTAGAGTGTATAATTTGGTGCAGCGGGATGATCAGCGTGCCTTAGATGTAGTGATCGGTAATGTTCTTATCTCTGGTCATGATGCGTTGGTTTTATTTGATCCTGGATCTTTGCATTCTTACATTAATGTGGGATTTGCTCACTTACTTACTATACCATGTGAGGGATTAAGTTATGAGATAGCGGTATAGAGTCCTTTGGGAAAGGATGTGGTAGTTGATAGGGTGTATCGACAATGTCCTTTATGTATACATGATCTGTATTTCCTTTCAGATTTAGTAGAGATGTCATTTCGTGAGTATGACATTATTTTGGGAATGGATTGGCTGGCTAAGTATAGAGCAGTGATGGATTGCCACCAGAAGATAGTGACTCTGCAACATCCAGAGCAGGGTATGATTATAATCTGAGGGAATGTGCCGTCAGTAACTGCTAGGGTGATTTCAGCTTTGGTAGATCAAAAATTGTTAGCACAGGGTTGCAACGCGGTATTGGCACATGTAATAGACATGAGATAGAAAGGAATATAGTTAACCGATGTTCCAACGGTATGTAATTTTCCTGATGTATTTTCAGAGGAATTACCAGAGTTGCTGCCAGAAAGAGAGGTGGAATTTGAGATAGAGGTGTTATCGGGTACCGAGCTGATCTCTATGATGTCGTACCGTATAGCTTCGTTGGAATTGAAAGAGTTGAAGATACAGTTATAGGAATTACTTGATAAGGGTTTCATTAGACCAAGTGTATCACCGTGGGGCGCACTAGTCTTGTTTGTAAAGAAGAAAGATAGGACGATGAGAATGTGTATCGACTACAGGCAACTGAACAAGGTGACAATCAAGAATAGATACCCTTTGCCACATATAGATGACTTGTTTGATCAGTTGAAGGATCCCACGATATTTTCTAAAATTGATTTGAGATCGAGATACTACCAACTTCAGGTCAAAGAGGGGAGCATAGCGAAGATAGCTTTCTGGACTCGTTATGGTCATTACGAGTTCCTAGTAATGCCGTTCGGATTGACGAATGATCTGGTAACTTTTATGGCATTAATGAACGCGGTCTTTGTAGATTATTTTGATCAATTCATAGTCATGTTCATTAATGACATCTTGGTGTACTCAAAGACTCGGGATGATCATGACAGGCACTTGAGGTTAGTGTTACAATGCTTATTGGAGAAACAGTTATATGGGAAACTGTCCAAGTATGAGTTTTGGTTAGAACAGGTGGCATTTTTGGGATATGTTATTTCAGCCAAGGGAATCAAGGTAGATCCGAGTAAGGTAGAAGCTGTACTAAGTTGGCTGATGCCATGGAATGTCAGTGAAGTTTGTAGCTTTCTAGGATTAGCTGGCTACTACTGACGGTTTGTTAAAGGTTTTTCGATGCTTGCCTTACCATTGACGACGCTACTCCGAAAAATGTGTCTTTCAATTGGTCTGAGGAATGTCAGCAAAGTTTTGATAGATTGAAGGAATGTTTGACTCAAGCTCCGGTTTTGACTTTACCTGCACCTGGGAAAGACTTTATCATGTATAGTGACGCTTTGCTTAATGGACTAGGGTGTGTACTTATGAAAGAAGGAAAGGTGATCGCGTATGCTTCAAGACAATTGAAGCCATACGAAAAGAACTACCCGACCCCATGATTTAGAGTTATCCGCCATCATTTTTGCATTGAAAATTTGGCGACATTATTTGTATGGGGAGTTGTGTTATATGTATACTGACCACAAGAGTTTGAAGTACCTAGGCACCCAGAAGGAACTTAACTTAAGGCAACAACGCTGGCTTGAATTAATAAAAGATTATGATTGTGTGATTCACTAGCATTCGAGGAAGGCTAATTTAGTAGCTGATGCATTAAGCTGTAAACTATTTGCTGGATTGAGACAGCCACCATTGATACTAGTTCAGGAAGTATGATAGTTGAATGCTTCCTTAGTGATGCAACCTAATTGTATCGTGGCTCAGTTACAGTTGCGAGTGAGGCCAATATTAATCGAATAGATTCAAAGAAGTGCAGTGAATGATGAGGAGTATCAGAAGCAGCTACAGAAGGTTTAGATGGGTAAGACTACACTTTTCACGATAGATGGTGATGGTAATCTGAGACGTGGGGATAGATTGTACGTTCCCGCAGATGCCGAGCTTAAGAAGTTGATTTTAGAGGAAGCGCACAGTTCCGCGTATTCATATCATCTAGGTAGTTCGAAGATATATCAGAATTTGAAACAGCATTATTGGTGGATTGGTATGAAGACTGATATTGCTGAGTATGTAGCTAAGTGTCTGGTATGTCAGCACATTAAAGCAGAACATCAGGTACCAGCAGGATTACTTATTCCCTTACCGGTACTAGAGTGGAAATGGGATCGGATTACTATGGACTTTGTTACAGAAATACCGATGATGCAGAACAGACATGATGCCATATGGGTAATCATAGATAGAATGACAAAGACAACTCATTTTCTACCTGTGCGTATGGATTATAGTCTGGAGAGGTTGGATGGACTGTATATTGATGAGATTATTTGGTTACACGAGATTCCATCCTTGATAGTATCTGATAGAGATTCACGGTTCATGTCACAGTTTTGGGGTACATTTCAAAGAGCTTTAGGTACCAGGGTATAGTTTAGTACCACATTTCATCCTCAGACTGATGGCCAGTCAGAGAGAGTGATACAAATCCTAGAGGATATGCTACGTGCTTGTGTTATGGAATGGGAAGGTAGTTGGGATTGCTACTTACCATTAATTGAGTTTGCATACAATAACAGCTATCAGTTCAGTATACAGATGGCTCCTTACAAGGCATTTTACGGCAGACAATGTCGAACACCGTTACACTGGAATGAGGTTGGTGAACAATGGCTAGTTGGTCCTGAATTGATACAACAGGCAGAAGAACAGGTACAGGTGATTAGAGCTAGATTGAAAGCAGCATCAGATAGGTATAAGTCCTATACCAATTTGAAAAGACAGGATATAGAGTATGAGGTTGGAGATAAAGTTTTTCTCAAGGTGTCTCCGTAGAAGAAGATTATGAGGTTCGGTCAGAAGGGAAAGTTGAGCCCTCGTTTCATTGAACCGTACGAGATCTTAGAATGAGTGGGACCGTTAGCCTATAAATTAGCCTTGCCACCAGAGTTAGAGCGGATCCACAATGTGTTTCACGTTTCGATGCTAAGACGGTATAGGTCAGATCCTTCTCATATTATTCCGATTAAATCTATAGACATGCAGCAGGATTTGTCTTACAGTGAAGAGCCAATTCAGATTTTGGCACGGGAAACCAAATAGCTGAGGAACATATGTATTCCATTAGTCAAGGTTTTGTGGAACCATCACACAGAATAGGAGGCCGCGTGGGGAAGAGAATTTATGATGAGAGAAACGTATCCTCACGTATTCTTTAGTGAGTTCAGTTAGAATTTCGGGGATGAAATTTCTTTTTAGGAGGGGAGAATTGTCATACCTGCATATGAGACCCTGGTAGTTTGGTCCTTATGTATGTGAATGTGCATGTATGCATATGTGTATGAATAGTCGGACGTATGTGTATATGTATTTATGTGCCTATATACTTAATGAATGAAATGCTTTCTTGATTTGTGAATGTCCTTATGAATGCTAGTGCATAAATATGATGATGTTGAGTGTATTGATTGAGTGATATGATATTGTATCTATAGACGCATATTATTGTGTTATGAGGACGGGATGTGAGGGTGTTGCCACCTTATTGAGGTATCTTTATAGTATAAGGGGCGAACACCGAGTTTAGCATGTTGTGAGGGAGGTTTTAGAAGTGTTTATACTCGATTTTGAGTTAGGCATGTTGGGTATGAGCTTAGGAAGAGTGGAAGAAGGAGGTTTAAGAGTGGTACGAGCATACAGATCATCGTACAGGCGTACCAAAACAGGGGAGTTGGGGGAGTTAGGCTCCTGGAGATCGTACGGGTGTACCAAAGGATGGTTTGGCCGTATGTGAACTTGTAGGAAATTGGGTTTGTCAGGAGGATTGTGGACGTACGGGCGTACTAAATATGGTACGAGCGTACCATCCCTTGGAGGAAAATGTGCTTATCAGGAGTTTTAATTCGGTACGAGCGTATCAGGATCCGTACGGCTGTATGCGACTTAAGTTTGACTATTTTAAAGATATTTTATACGTTTTGACTCAGTTTTCTTTCACCCTTCACCCTTCTAAACCCTCTTAAACATTTCCTAAACATTAGAGTTCAAGTTTCTAGGCCTTTGGCTTGTGTGAGAGCGATAGATTGAAGTGGTGCTCGATAGTGACAGGATTGATAGAAGTAGTTTGACTCCAGGTTTGTGTTAAGTTTATGTAATATGTGTTGGTTTGGCTTATTCTTGCCTTGAGACCTAAGGAAGGTCTAGGAATGCCATTTCTTATTGGTATGCTAATGTTTGATGCATGTTACCACTTATTTATGATGAAATGAGGATAGTTCATGAATTAAACATGCATAAGCACTTGTATGGCATGCATGGAGCAAAGGAAGGAAAAAGGAAAGAGAGTGATGAGAGCAGAGCTAAAAACTCTGGGCATACTGGGTCATATAATGATGGGATTCCTGATGGAATCATTTAGGGTATTGCCTTCCCTAAAGGGAGATGAGTCTCGAGACCTACAGTAGAAAAAGAGTGCAAAGCACCACATGCTTATATGCTCTCCTTCGAGAGATGAGTACCGGTACCTACATGGACCCATTATGTACAAAAGAATGTGCACAATTACAGGAAAACAAGAGTGAATGAGTGAAATGAGAATGAGGAAGAATGTAAGGTATAGCTACATTTGCATTGTATATAATAGAAATGTGTGCTATAATGGTCTGTATGATGATGTCATTGATGAATTGAGATGTTTGATATATGATGCTTACGATCGTTGCTGTGTGTCAAGTTATACTTGTATATCTGGCTTATGTTTCCTTAGCACCACTGAGTTTTATACTCAGTGTTTATCATTTGATGAACATAGGTTCTACACCTTTGGGAGAGCAGTCCAAGCAGCAGTAGAGGTCGTCAGCAGAGAAGATCCTTCTCGAAGTGGTATGGGACCCTAGGGGCATACTCCAATTCATTTTTGTTAGAGTAGTTCTATTGATCCTAGTAGTAGTAGTCTACTTTGTATTTTATGGTGTACCTGTATAGGAATTATACGAGCCCTATTGTATGACTGATAACATATGTATATAATATAATTGAGTTGCTTACCGATATGAATTGTATGAATGAATGATTGATTATCCAAGGTACGATGTATCATATGTATGTATGCCACACTATTACCTCCTTTCACCACGTAATACAGGGACGGATACTCATACAAACCTTCATAGATTTTAGTGACGACGTATCCCTTGTGGCATAAGTAGCGGTTCTTCCTTTGGGGGAGGATCGATACTTATGCTACGGGAGCATGTTACCCCAGGTATGGGCTGGGTATGACATACCAAGTCATTATTAAAAGAATTTATATAATTGTCCATAGTTGTTTCTATAATTATTTCACTTAAATAAACATATTATATAACTCTTTATGGTTTAATTTACTTAAATAATCATAGCCTTAGGATCTCAAATTATTAAAACTTCTTAATTTAAATTTTCATCATAACATTTCAGTTACTTAATTTTGATAATAACTCCTCATATTATTATTTTCTTATATTAGTCCTAATTTCCTAATTTATTTAATTAAACTATTCCATCATCTTAATTGTTATTAAATAGTCATCCACATCAAATATTACTTATTCATCTTAAACTGTTACATTATATCAATTAGTATTTAAACTTAAACAACCTTATAGAAAATCTTTTCATAATTCTGTCTTTAAACTAGTTAATTATTAAAGCAATAACATTACCCGACTTCAATTCTATTATTAATGTCTAATCATACCCAAAACTAATTTCATTTAATTTAATATTACCAAGTCCAGTACTTAAACATAACCATTAATCAACCTTTACTTAAATAATTCTTGATTGTATTTCATTTATTTATAACTTAAATATAGCCATTAATCCTTATATTATATGTTAAAATACTTAATTCATTCAACCATACAAATCCCAAATCAATAGAATTAATATATTAACATATGCTTAAATTTTACTATTATTTTTAATTTTAGTCCAACAAATTTTAATCTTAACTAAAATCATCACATCTTATTTATATATAATCTCATATCCATACTTAATTTATTATTTCAATTTTTTATCACTTAAAACCTTGATCTCAAATAATATTCATTTTCATATATTCCTTTTTCTTAATATTTTACTTATGTCAATAAATTACTTAAATAACATCACAGAACACTCATAATTCACCTCATTAAACTCCCTATGCATATTTACCATATGTACAAATCCTTTAAATTCTAAGTTATAATTTATCAACACTTAATCGTATACTTTAAATCTGATT